>BQNB010035063.1:0-32048 GCA_026074375.1 Tanacetum coccineum
CCAAATATCCGGCAAAAATCATCCTTATTGGGGATGATTTTTGCAAAAAGTTTAACAAAAAGTTTTGCAAAAATCATCCCTCCATGGATATTTTTGCCGAATGTTTCACCACTCAGGGATGATTAGTGCCAATAGTATCGGCTAAGAATGATTAGTGCCACAAACTACAAATCACAAGGATGATTTTTGCAGTTCACTCAAAAGATAATTAAATGATGATCGTGACAGTATAATTTATTTTGTTTAACGATTAACAATTCATAAGATATTTAAATTATAAAAAGTAGATGGTATATTAAAAAATTTCAACTTCATCCATTGATTTCTTTTTAGATATATGATGGGATGAGTCCCTTGGTATCAAAGGAAATATTGGTATCCAAAATAATTATCCTTAAACTTAAACATCAAGCATAAACTTCAACTTTTATTAAAACTTAATTGTGAGCTTATTCGAGAGTAAGTTCTTCTTCGGAGGCTTCGGACCTAGGCACCTAGCCTCGCTAGCAGCTCCATCTTGAGTGATTTCTTCATCTGAAAGTGAGATTGCAAAACCCGCTTCTACCTCGACATCGTGTAATTCTTGTGCGATATCTAGTTCGCCGTAAGACTTGAACTATGTTGTATACGTTCGGCCGCATCTAAGTGACACTTCCGGCAAATACGCATCTTCAAAGATGCGGGTGTGAGTCTTGTTCGTCATATCAATAATACCCTGCCACTAATAGACAAAGTGGATTTCGAAGCTATTGTGGAAGCTTGTACGGTTAGTAAATCTTAGGCCATGACGGTTAAAACGGGAAAGTTGAGATTCCCTTCCTTTCCACCAAGCCAAAATATCAAATTTTGCGAATTCTTGGGGTCACATAGTGGATAAAAAATCGGTTACAATATATCTCTCAAATTCGTTAGTCGATGGTTGGTCACCCCTAGCCCGTTTAATGTTTTCTTGTCTTAAATTATGCTATAAGCTATCCATCGGATCTTTACTAGTGTTAATAGAAAACGATGAAGAAACCAAACTCATTGAAACATTTGTTGAACCATATTTATTTAAATAAACTTCAAATAATTCTTTAAAACAATTGTTTAATTAATTTTTTGCACCTCTTGCAAAGAAGTTGTTATCCTTGTGCAAATCCAAATCAATAGAAATCTTATCGATAAGTAGTTCCACCCCGCTAACGTTCAAGCATGGGTCCAAAACTCATATTTTCAAAAGAACGGTTCTTGTCGGGAAAAACCGGAACCGGCTGGCTCCGTCCCGAACCGTCCCCGAGAACCGAAAATTTGGAATTTTAGAAACTAGGACCATGGTTCTAATATACGGTTTAGTTCCGGGACATTTCCTCGGTTATTTTTGGTTCCTCTGTTTTTATTGACACTCCTACTTTCACCATGGATCGTAAGAATACATGCATACTTTGCGTCACATATAACCTCATTGCTATCGCGCTCGTTGTGGTGTTGGCTATCAGCGTGTTCCTTGGATTATGTATCTGATTGTGCTCATATTCCATGACAGAATCGAATACAATACAGAAGCACCCAGTATGGGACTATGGCACAACGACGCCATGGTACCAGCATCGGAAGTTTTTGAAGTGTTTTGCATAATAATTATCATTAACTTGTTCTTCCTGATGTTTATTTATAAAATCAGTGATGTTTTATGTTTTATGAATTGTTACTTGTTCTTTTTGACTAATGTTCTGCTGATCATGTGAAATTTTTTGAATGGTATCGAATTTTGAATTGTTTATGTCGATGTTTGAATTTGTTTGTGTCATGATCTGATTTTGAGAAGGGTTGAGCGTTATAAATCGCAGACTGGATCAGACCGAGAAACCAGATATACCGACCAAATTGGAATGAATTTCGGTCCGGTCTTTGGTGGACCAATTTTCACATTTTGGGTCCCCGATGTTACGTACAACCGACTATTATTCTTTATTGATCGGACCGGATCGACCCGGACATGAAGCGAACATTTCGGTCTAATTATCGGTCCAGACTTTTAAACCGAATTGGACCGAATTTCGGTCAGGTCCTTGGTTGACCAATTTTCACATTTTGGGTCCCTGGTTCGGTCTTACGTACAACCGACTATTATTCTTTGTTGATCGGACTAGATCGACCCGGACATGAACCGAACATTTCGGTCTAATTATCGGTCCGGACTTTTGAACCCTATCAGTTTTTGGTCTGGTTCGGTGACCGAAAACGGCCAAACCGGACATGGACCAAACATTTCGGTCGAATCATCGGTCCTTATAATTCTGGTTTTCAACCATACATTTCTGATCATCGGTTCTTTTCATTCTGGTTTTCGAACCGTAACCAACCCTAATTTTGACTGTTTAGACGCTGTTGGATAAAATTTCGCGTGTTTAACTTTTGTTAGATAATGGTAATTGCTCCGTATATGTAGGTGCTTTGTGTAGCAATAAGCACTTCTTCATAAACTCTTTGATTATAGAATTCCATGTTGAAGGATACGCAGTAGAAAGATCTGTAATATTTGATCCGTGAATGGCAGAAATAAGCTGACACCATAAAGAGTTATCTTGTGAAAGGAAGCGCCAAACCCACTTAGCAAGAAGACCTCTATTAAGGGCAAAAAAACTAGAAACCCCTAAGCCTCCGAATTTCTTAGCTGCGAGAACAGTATGCCACTTAACCCACGTAATCTTTCGATCTCCTTCTTGAATACCATTGAAAAAATTCCTACGAAGGTTTTCCATCTTGTTAAGAACTGTCTTCGGGACCTTAAATATAGACATGTTGTAAATCGGAGTGGAGCCAAGAACCGATTTAAGGAGAGTGAGGCGGCCACCTATAGACAGAGTTTTAAGCTTCCATTTGGAAAGTCTTTTCGTGAGCTTGTGAACCGTCTCATCCCAAGATTTAACCAAAGACATATTCCCTCCTACCATAATTCCCAAGTAATTAAACGGAGTCTTCATCACCGAACATCCAAGACTCGCAGCAGCTTCAGAAACAATCGACCCACGAATCCCCAATCCGAGAATATGACTTTTTTTTAGGTTAATCGACATTCCTGAAAGTAAGGAAAAGCAATTGAGAATATTCAAAATACCTTTTAAATTCTCTTTAGACCATTCGCCAATAAAAATCGCGTCATCCGCATAAAAAAGATGAGAGATCGTGAGAGCATCATCAATCCGTAAACCTGTGAAAATACCCGCTTCAACAGCACGGTTGAAAGAAAGATGAAGAGACTCCATAATAAGAATGAACAAAAAAGGAGCCAATGGGTCTCCCTGCTTCAATCCTCGATGAAACTGAAACTCCGAAGTAGGACTTCCATTCACTAAAACAGAAGCTTTACCCGAATTTAGACTACCTTGAATCCAGGACCGCCATCTCGACCCAAACCCAAAAGCATTAAGAACATCATCTAGGTAGTCCCATCTAATAGAATCGTATGCTTTAGCAAAATCCACCTTAAAAAACATAGCCTGCTGATTTTTATGTTTACACCGAGCCAAAATCTCATTAATAATAAAAGGACCGTCAAGAATTTGACGGTTAGGAAGGAAAGCTGTCTGAACGTTTGAGATGAGATCGAAGATGTCAAATACAAACGTGTAGCAGGATTTTGGTAAACACTTTAATAATAACCCCAATTAGGCTAATAGGCCTAAACTCATTGTCCAGTTTCGGGTCTAAGGTTTTTGGAATGAGAGTAACAAAAGAAGAGTTACATCCGGTTACAAAAAACCCATGTTCGAAAAACCATTTGACAGCTATACAAAAATCTGGCCCAACAACTGTCCAAAACTTGCGGAAGAATTCAAAAGTAAATCCATCCGGACCTGGAGATTTGTTCTCTCCACATCCCCAAACAGCTTTGCGAATTTCTTCGTCCGAAACCGATGCTTCCAAATCAGAAACCTGCTCAAAAGTCAACCGATTAGGAAAACTAAAATTAATTCTGCCATGGCGCGTACCCGGGTCATTAAATCTATCCGCAAAGTGATTACGAAATTCATCTTTAACACGAATGGGATCGTCCACCCATTCTCCTTCAATCATAATACCCTTAACTGAAAGGTTGGCACGCTTTCTATTAATGATACCATGAAAAAACTTAGAATTTTCGTCTCCTTCTATAGCCCATCTAACTTTCGCCTTTTGAACAAAATCACAATTAACCGAGGAGTTTAATTCCTGTAACTGTTTCATAGCTTCCATACGAGACAACAAAACATCATCAGTAACTCCTCCTTGGTCCAACAACTTATCAATGTCGCTAAGCTTATTCTTGACATCTCTAATACTATTCGACTGTATATTTTTGTACTCAGCCACCCATTTACGTATTTCCTTCTTTAATAATTGAAGCTTCTTTTTGAATCTAATCATCCCGTTGCTATCAACAAGAATAAAAGAGTTCCAGGTGGACGTAATCATTTGATCGAAACCAGGAATAGAGAGCCAAGAATGGTATAACCGAAACGGCGTAGCTCCAAAATCAACGAGCATCTCCCGGAGTAAAATAGGACGATGATCCGAGAGGTGTCTATCTAGACAAACTGCTGAGATATGAGGAAACAAGGAAAGAAAACCATCTGTCACAAAGAAACGATCTAATTTACTCATTTTAGATGCCGAAGGATGAGCCCATGTGAAAGAGTACCCTTCCAATTGAACTTCATTAAGACCCGCATTAGAAATAAACGAATTAAACGAACAAGCTCCTTGAGCAAGAAAAGTAGACCCCCATCTATCCTCTTTACATCTAACTTCGTTGAAATCTCCCATCACCATACACTCCCCATTCCACTGATTGATAAGAGAAGCAATGAAATCCCATAGTTGACATTTAGAAGCGTATGATTGAGGAGCATAGACAGATATAATTAATAATTGAATCTTCCTTGGAATCCACGTACCATACAAAGCAACAAAATTATCGGAAATAATATGGTGCTTTTTGTGAAAAACATTGGAGTCCCAAACACATAAAATGCCACCTGAGTACCCTAGAGCTTCACTCACGATATGATCAAACTGATAGTTACCCCAGAAATATTTAACCTCCAAATCAGAAAAACTCTCCTTCTTAGTTTCTTGAAGAGACAAGAAACTAACTTTATGCTTAGTAGTTAACTCCCGAATCCAATCTTTTTTGGCCTTGGAACCGAGGCCTTGTATATTTAAGGATAAACAATTCATCGGAACACTTCATGACCTCCATTCGATCCAATGATCTTCTCCATATCCTTGGTGCATCCATCCATGGTAAAGCCCATAGTTTGACCTACCTTAATCATCTCGTCAAGAATATCTAATATAGAGCCTCCCTCCTTTCGTATGTCCCTGATAACCCTACCATCTGACTGAATGTTAATATCAGATTTCTCCACTTCCTCAAAAACACGCGAACTACAACGATCTGAATTATGATGAGAACGAATACATTCTTCTCCTTGAACTTCTTGTGCTTCTTGTTCAAAAGTAACATTAACTTTTTCAGGTGTAAACCCTGGCGGATAAGGGATGCTAGACTCCATGCCAGAATTACCAACTTCCTTTTTATGCCTATTAAGTAAATCGTAAATATTAAAAGGGTCTTTAGAAACCTCCTTATCATTAAGTGTCTGATCAACTTCATTATCATGTTCTTGTGCGTCCCCATTATCCCCAAAAAAAGTATCAGAGACTGCTTCACTATCACTCTCTTCTCCTTCGTTGTTAACAGTATTATCCACAACATTAATGTCTGCTTCATTTTTAACGGATTCATCATATGAACAATGAACCACCTTGGGGACTTCTTTAAAGGACGGGGACCAAACAAATAGCTCCTTAGCTCGAATCTGAAAAACCTTCCCTTTCACAATGATCTTAAAACTGTCAAGGATGTTATTAGCATGTTTTGTCTTGATACATAGGCGTTTCCGAGCAAAGAGGTCTTCATTACCATCTTCTAATTCCATGACCTCTCCCCATTGAGAACCTATCTTATGAAAAGTAGCATGAGACCACGCATGTAGAGGTACTCCCTCTATATCGACCCAAACAATACGATCACTGGCAACAAAATCATTTTGAGCATTACATAACCGAACGAACCAAGAAGCAACCCCCGTATGTTTCATGAATTTAAGTTTGGTTTTGGCAGAACCTAACATAACCCATAATCCTCCTAAGTAAACGATCTTAATCAACGACTGCCTTGTTTCGTGAATTACGAACCTTGGATTTACTCTCGATAATTCTCAAGCATTCATGAGGCATCTTATCCAGAAAGTTTCCACCCGCAGCATAATTCAATGAATCTTGATCATTAGCATTCAACGCATTGTAAAATGTATCTAGCTGATGTAATTCAGAGAATCCGTGATGCGGGCATGCGTGACAAAATATTATATTTTGAAGGGTGTTTTAGTAATTTGACTAGTTATAAGACTCTATAAGCCTTTATCTATGGGTTTGGGCTTATGGAAGCTTACGGCTTATAAAAAACTTTCATAAGTTTGTGTGACAAACAAAACTTATTTTATAAGTCACCTTATTTTAAAAGCTCAAACAAATATAAGCCCCGAAAAGCCTCTTGCCAAACATAGAGCAGTATGTGTTTAGCGAAAGAAAACATTTGATTTTGAATGTTTTGCACACAACTAGGAAAATATAGATCGTCTTTGAGTGATTTTTTTCTTGTAAAAAACTAGTACAAGATACGTTTTATATGTTTTTTCCCTATATAACCCGAAAGTTCTTTTCTTTTTCCAAAATAGAGAAAACATATAAATTCGCCAAACTTTTATTACAAAACTGAAGATACGTAAACTATTTTTTTTCCTTACCATCATAACTTGGTTTTATGTTGGAGTCGAGTTTGCAGTAGTTTACAGAATTTTATTTCTATGGACGAGAAGATTCTGTACGCTTTTAGAAGTCACAAACTTTCAGAAAAATTTTCAAAAGGGAGTTTGAAATTTTGTATAAACTAGTAGCATTTCGTTATATTATTTGTTAGAGTGCTAGGTGTTCTGTGCGAATTCGTTTGTCATTTTAGCGTCACCTCATCCTTTCCAAATAACACACCAACAATTAAAACCTCATCTCCAACAAAAATATCAATAACATTTTTTGGGTTCCACAAAATACTCCAACAAAAAATACTCATTCACTCACAAAACAAAAAATATAAAAATAACAAACGGCGCATGTTAGGGGGGTGACGGAAGGTTGGAAGTGTGAATGGTGGACGAATGGCTTAAGAGTCGGTGTCCTATGGCAGACGAGTAACACGTTTTTTATACCAATGGCATGCAAATGTGGGGTAATAATAAAAGATTAAACGTTAATGCGGTGTTGTATTTGTTTCGCGTAAAAGTGATAAATATGTATTTAGAATATAATTAAACATATTAGAAGATATAAAACAAAATATGTATTGAAAACAAAATTAAATACATTATATATATACTATGTGAAGGATAAAACGCTGCTGTTTTTGGCAGCGTGCTACAGTGCCCGGCCCAATGGGCTCCCATTTTGGGCCGGCCCATTTGGGTTTTTTTTTTTTTTTTTTTTGTAGGCAATGTAAAAAAACCGCTTGGCATAAAATTAAAAAAAAAAAAAAAAAAAAAAAAAAAAAAAAGAGTTGGGGGGGGGGGTGGGGGTATGGGTTAGGCTACAAACATATTGACTATTCAGATAAAAAAATACTCGCAGACGTGAGGACCAACACATAAGCCCATAAAAAAAAAAAAATTAAACATGAACCGAAAAATAAACCAGTCACAAATAAAAAATAGAAAATAATAAAAATAAAATTTTACGCAAAAATTAACCTGCACTATTAAACATGAGACTGAAAAAATAAACCCATACAGAATACAATAAAAAAACGCCATGTTCCCATAAATTATATTAAAAAAAACTTGTATAGCCAAAAAAAAAAACATTTAAACATGAGCCCCCCATATAAGCCCATATAAGAAAAAAAATAAACTATTAAACATGAGGCCGAAAAAATAAAACTACACAAAATAAAAAAAATAAAAAATAATAATGCCTCGCAACTACGCGAAAAAAATTACAACACCGCAATAATGAGTTAAAACTACCGGGTCGTTTAGCCGTTTTGTCAACAGTAACCGCCATTGGGCTCACCATTTTGGGTCGTACCCATTTGAATTTTTTTTTTTTTTTGTTTTAACATAACTTTATTTTAGTGTTCTAATAACATGATTAAAAGTCCATAATTAATATTAATAAGTCATTTGCCTTTCTTTTACTTGTAACATATTATATGAAATTTGTAAACCCTAATTAATACATAATCATTTTCATACTTAACCAAGAGTGTAAATAACTTGTGTGACCATTTTAACATGATATCATTAATATCATAAGATATATAAAAGTGTACATTATGATGAAAATAAATAAAAACTTCTTTTTACATGTTAATAATCCTAAATGGTGATTTAAGCTATAAAGAATTAACAT
This sequence comes from Tanacetum coccineum, assembly GCA_026074375.1. NCBI lineage: Eukaryota > Viridiplantae > Streptophyta > Magnoliopsida > Asterales > Asteraceae > Tanacetum > Tanacetum coccineum. Next base: position 8,491 of record BQNB010035063.1, read on the forward strand.
ATGCATATAAATGAAAATTGCAAGAACATAAAGAGTTCAAGTAGACCTTATGAGGTATGATGATGATGAGAAACAAATGCTAAACCCGTGTTTAGACTAGAAACCAAAGCTTGCACTTAAGAAAACCCTTATTTTCTTAAGAAAACCCTAATCTTGCTTTTCTTGATTAATACTTGAAAAAGGTTAGCCAATGCTTGGGATCACCTTAGAATATCTTGGGATAGATGTATATAGAAGTGTATGGGTTGTATAAAAATTGATATAGGTTTGTGTAGGGGGGGGGGTTGATGCCGTGAGCAATAGAGAGCAAAAAGGGAGGTTTTGTTTGATTTTCTAGTTAAGTGTTTATGTATATGAGTTATCTCTTATGAAATGCATGTATATAAGAAGTATTTCTAGTCAAGGGAACATGGTATGGTGTAGGGATGGTCTTAGTCTTGGTCCAAGTCAAAGAGACATGGCATGGTGTAGTAATAAAGAGGTATGGTGTAGGTTAATGAAGTATGGTGTTCATTTGACCAATTTGAAGAATTTTTCATATATTACTTGTACAAATGGAAAGAATTTCGGCAAAGATAGGATATAGATGATATATTTTGCAACTTTTATGTATTGGGTATAAAAGTGGGTATTTGTTGAAGCGTAGAAGAGTTTTGGTGGTTCCGGGTATGCCTAAACGTATTTTATTGCGAAACGTAAACGTTTTACGCAACCAATAAAAATAAAACATAATAAGTTGATTATTACTTTCATAATAATAATATAATGATGGCTTGACGTAAACTTTAGTTCGTTTGGTGTCCGTTTACGTTAATTATTGATTTTTAGCTTACGCGATTTAACTTAACTATTAAAATTAAAAGCGAACGCGTACGAGAAAAAAATAAATAGTGAATTTAATAGCGTCGTACATTGATAAAAAAAATACGGATTGTTACAGAAACCAAAAACCGATTTTTAAAAAACTGGTTTTCTTGAAACCGGTTTCCCTCAAACCGAACCGGCGGTTTCGTAACCGGTTTAGACCGGACCGGTTTGTAAACTAGTTAAACCCGGGTTTTAACCGAACCGGTTACATAAAAACGGTTAAACCGATTTTAAAATTAAATCAGTTTTAAGTCTGGTTCGGTCTTGGTAGGTTCAGTCCGATTTTGAAACCGTAATCAGCCCTAAATTCACATGAGTTTGGCTTTGGCCCGTAATTGGCAAGCCCATCTTACAAACTTAGGAGCGTAAACCAGAGAGAGCGCAATTCCAAATTTTGAAATCACACACCAACCAAATCAACACAAAAAAAAAAACCGTTACACACTTGACTCACTGAATCATCATCTTCTTCAACACACTTCATTTCATTTCATTTCTTATATAAATAAAATCCTTCAAAACACACACACATCTTCAAATCCAACCGGTAATTCCGTATTATTATCTTATAATTTCCGATTGTTATTACTTATTAGTGGATTGTTTAGTTTTTATATAGTCTGTTAATACATTTTATGAATAATTAGGGTTTGTTATGTTCCAATTTTAGGCATTCTTGCGATTATTGTTAGTTATTAGTTTCAGATACAAACACTAATAACACATCACCTAAATTAGGCCTTCATATTCACAATACGTAATTCACTTCACTATTATTATTAATTATTTATATATATGTTTGCTTAATATTTAGGGTTTCTTATGTTTTAATTTTTAGGTATTCTTGCGATTGGTGGTGTGAGATTAGTTGAGAGTGTATATGGCGAGAGATCGAATTAAGCCGTGTGTAGATGTTGCCGGTAAGGTTAGACTTGTGGCCAGGATTCGAGGTTTTAGGGATCAGGAATCCGCGTCGTCTGATGGTCTGAGGTGTTCTTCGGTTGTAAGTGTGCGTAAATCGGGTGATGGTAGTGGAACTGATGGTAAATTTGCGATTTCGTTTGCTGATCCGACATCGAGGTACTTTTTAAAACATGTTTGTCTATAATTATTTATCAACTATGTTATTGACTGTAAGCTATGCGTTTGATATCTGTGAGTTTAATGTGAGTGGTTGCGTTACGTGTGTTCTTCTTACAGCCGCAAAAATGAGTATACGGTCGACTGTTGTTATGGGCAAAGTGAAGATAATGGTGTGATATTCTCGAAGGAGGTTAAGCCTCATATTTCAAGGGTGTTTGATGGTGAAAGCTTGACGTTTATTGCGTTTGGAGCTAGAGGCAGTGGCAAAACCTACACAATCCAGGTAGTCTTAGTTTTATTTTCCGAGTGTTAGATGTTTAGCTTCATTGCACGCTTAGTAACTATTGCAATTGACATGGTTAAATCATTTTGAAGTTAAGTAGCCAACACTGTCAAAGTAATCTGAAGGTGCGTTTGGTTTGTAGGGAGGAATGACAATGTGTATGGGAATAGGTTAGGGAATGAATGACAATGGGTATGGATCTATCAGTTAGATAGTTTGGTTTGTAGTTGGGTTAGGGTAATACATCAAGAAAATAAAGGGAATCACTAAACCTGCCATTTTAGTGGGGTATGAACAAACCCATAGTTTGTGGTTTCCAGAAACCTATCCCTACCAACCAAACATGTTATTTGATTTTCATTCCCATTCCTGGTAGCTAAACATAGTTTTATTTTCTACGTTGTAATTGTTTGTTTTTGGTAATCTGTAATACATATATAAGTTTAAGTCAAAATGAGCTGAAGATTGTTTATGCCATTCTACACTTCTGCAGTGGTTCGTTTACTGTGAGAGTAATTTTATTTGTTTCTTATGTTAAGGGTGCGGAAGAGAATTTAGGTTTGGGGATGTTGGCAATTGATGAGATTCTCAGGAGTGTGGAAGGAGGAAGACATACAGTCGCAGTGTCGATCTACGAAGTTTTGCAGAACCATGTTTATGATCTTTTAGATACAAACAAGGAGGTTCGGATACTAGAAGACGCTCAAGGCAAAATAACTCTCAAAGGGCTTTCCAAGGCAAGTTAAATGTACAATAATAGAATAGAAACTTGACTTGAATATAGGTTGTGTGCGTGTATGTTAGGTTCTAAAGATGTATCAGACATACTGACATTTAAACTTTTTGGCAGGTAAATGTGAAATCATTGGCAGAATTTCAGAAGTTATACTGTGGCGAGAGTAGCTCGAAGAAATCAACACAAAAGATACCACTAGAGCTGCCACGAAGAAGCCATAAAGCTCTGATGATACACATTTTAGCTTCTGATGAAGAAGGAAACGCAGAATTTGCTGGGAAATTTAACTTTGTGGATCTGGCAGGTACGAAGACCATGTATTTTATAAGACGTGTTTGTAGTAGTTCTTTCGCTTGATGCCACTGTTAGTCAAGTTTCCTGTTTTTAACCATATCATATTATGCTAGGCTATGAAAATACGAGAAGTAGCGGAACCAACTTTATTGAGAGTACGCAAATCAACAAGTCTTTGAATGCACTGCTTAATGTCATTTATGCCATCAATGCGAGTGAGAGTCGGGTCCCATACCGAGAAAGCAAACTTGCTAGAATGCTACAGGATTATGTCGGTGGAACTAATAATATATCTATGCTCGTTTGTCTGGTAACTGTTCTAATGTGTCATTTCTCACAATTATGATTATTGTTATATATGTGTAGATGATTAGATCATGAGTTTCTCCTTGACTGCAGAACCCCTTATTCTGTCCAGATACTATCCATGCAATAACTTTAGCTTCAAGGCTGAAAAATATGAAACCTGTGACTATGTCCTGTTCTGCAAAAAAACCTTTCAACTCTCGAGTACCTATGTCTTCAGATAAAACCGATCCTGGTGCGAGTTCATGTTCTACCACAAAAAAACAAACCAACCCCCGCTATCCCTTGTCTGCAAAGAAACCTGTACCTTTTTCTGCAAATAAAGCCAATCCTTGTGTGAGTGTATCTACAACAAAGAAACAAACTAACCCCCGGTTTCCCCTTTCAGCAAAGAAAACCAATGCTGTGCTAAAAGGAAGGTAAAATGAAATTGTCAATATTTTAATACACTCAGTCTAGGATAAAATTGTTTGTGATTTTTATTAACTTGTATATTGTTTGTGCTTAAAGAAAACTTTTTGGTGGCGTGGAACAAGCAAAGGGCATAAAGAAACAAGCATCAAGCATGGTAAAAATTTAGTAATGACATCGTATAATTCCTATATTCAGCTACTTTATCATATTTATTTTGTGTAATGTGATATTAGAAATTAGAATTTTGTCATAACTAGTTACCATATGATCAATTTATTCAATGTGAACGCAGGAAAAGAATGAATCAAGCGTAATGAAGTCAGAAGGTGATACCACAGTTGTTACAAGCATAATGAAGTCAGAAATTTCCAGTGTTGATTTCATGATTGTACCGTATGTGGAGGTATGATACAAATTTTGTGATTATCTTACTCAACTTTATTGATCAGTTTTGATGTTTAACTTAATTAGCAGGAATATAACTAGGCCATATATTTAAAACAAATCACATTTATGATATAATGAAGGTTCCTCCTGGTAACATGACTCTGTTAGAATAAAAATATACAACAATCTGAAGCATATGTACCTAGTATGAATTTCACAAAGCTGCTCTAGGAATGATCATACCAATGAAACTTGTTTAATTAGAGAAGCTATGGGTAAATATTATTGTTGCTCTTAATTATAAGCAGAAAATAGCTTTATATACCTTGAGGTAAGTGGTTATTCATTTATTGCAATAAGAAGAATTAGCTGATCATTTCTAGATTATATTTCTGGTTTTTGATTTCTTTTTCGTCATATCCTGCCTGACGAGAACCAAAGTTTTCCACTTATTGGAAATCCAAAAGATAAGAAGAGGTTTTTTGTGGGGAAACTATAATGAATAGACAATAGCAGATAATTAAGTAATTAGTAAATATAAATGTTTGCATAAGTGCAGAATGTGCGAAGATAGTTGCTGTATATATATGAATAGAATAACAAGCCGAAATTTGGAGGGGTATTGTGGGTTTTGAAATTAAAATCCTTCTCATAGTGTGTTTAGTAGAAAATAAGGTGTGGAGTTTCAAATTCACAATCCCACAAATGGAGGGTTTTTAATTTCTTTGTGATGTAGAGGGGTTTCAATTTTAGTAAAAGGACGGAAGTTTCAAGTGTTCAGTTGGACTAAAATACCCCCGTATGTCATCACCAACCAATTCCATCTCTGTCATCTTCATTACAGATTTAGAATTTCATTGTCATCCAATTTTCCTCTGTAGCTACTACTCTATGTCTCTATCTATTAAGCATTCTTCAGTCAACCTAATATCACTTTTGTTTTGGCACAACACCACATGCCACACCACCAGAACCCAACGCGGCAACAACAAATATGTCCGAGCAAATCTATATACGACCGTCCCTCGCCAATAAACCGCACAAAAATACCCTTTCCTATATTCTATTCATTAATCACTTCATCTTTATTGCTTTGTTCTGTTTTCCCACCATTCCTTTTCCATACATTGTTCATCATGTTTGCCTAGTTTTGCTTTAGTAAATGAAAAGTCTTTCTACCTATGAATTTTCACTGTTTGCTTTTGCAATGATGGATATGATGGTACAGATGAAAAACAATTTGGTAATGTTGCTTAGTTATAGTGAAGGGCAACTATGTAATTTCCCGTATCTAAATTCTGAATTCTTTGACATGATTTTTGCCAACCAACCAGATAAAGGGATTCTAAATCATGATATTTATAAACTCAAGTATCTAAAATCTCATGGCAATTGAAATTCCATGTATTCAAATTTACGAACCAAACGCCCCCTAAGGTCTTCATAAATGTGCACAGTTAGTGCCAACACGAAAATAGTGATACTAGCACTATGCACTTAGGACTTGGACCCTAGTTCATAGTTTATCTATAAATGGAACCAAGTTAATCTAATAAGGCCATTAGGGATATGCCACAAAAGACTTTATTTGAGATTTCGGATCATTAAGCATTCTCGTATTCATCTTTAAGAACCATAAAACCTAGACTTGCATGATCATGATGCTAGGTTCTTGTATTTCACCACATGTGTAATACCTATTTTTGGGCCTTTAGGGTAAGTTTAAATTGGTTATTACGATTTGCAGGAAGAGTGTTTATTAAATGAAGCTTCATCTAGTTCAGCTAGTGTGCCTCAGCCACTTGAAGAGGTAGACTTATCTTTCCAAGTTTGTAGCATGAACACTTGTATACCTTTTAGTAGTTGTTATAGCATTTGAAGAGAAGTAAACAAGCCTTTCCTAATGCAGGAAATTCTCAAATATGATGCTTCACAAGAGATGGGGTCGCTTGTAATGAAATTAGAGGTTATTGTTTTTCTGTGGTTTTGTTTATCTTTGGTGTCACTGAATCACTCAAGTTTACCACTTCCTTGTCTATTAATGATTTGTTTGTTGAGTTATTTTTATTATTGTTATGCAGGATACTTCAGTGGAGACACAAAACACTTGTACAGAATTCATTCCTTATGTTAATGGCAAGTTTTTCAGAATATTGTTTAATGACTATAAACCTAATGTGTAACAATAAATATTTCTAATAGTTGATTTATTTGTATTACAGCTGATAACATGGAGAAGGAGAACAATGCTTTACATGCTAATGAAGGGCCATCGCCACCACTCAGCGTCCAGTTAAAAGAAATGGCAAAGAATTTGCAGCTAACATTTAATACTTCAACTCCTTTATGTGTAAGTAGAGCGGTAGATGCTAACACTGAAGTTGGCAATTGCGTTGAAGCTGTGGAACCGAAAACGCCCGTAGTTACACATACTATCGCTTTATCAAACTGTGAGTCAGGAACATTCAGCAAGCATGGAATAAAGGTTGGTGATTAACTATGATGTTATTATAAGAAACCACTATCTAAGTGGGTTTATTTATTTTATATTTCAATCTGATACTCAAGTTGTGTTTGTTGTATTCGTTTGCAGGAATCACTTGTTCAAGACTATCTCCGATTTTTAAATTCAGCTAGCAAGTTAGTATTTTGTTTTTTTTGTCATTGATGATTTTCGTTTTAAAAACTCGGTTAGATAATAGACTGTGTTGGTTGTTTAGTCCTTTTTGCTTAGTTCTTTTATTGTTTTCCCCGCATCCTTGTGTGTTGTAATATGTGCAACTAACGGCATTCCATTTTTTTTTTGTACCAGGGATGACTTGAAAAGTGTCCGGGTAATTTTTTTTTCAGTATCACTGTTTTATATATATGATTTACACTTTTGAACTAAAACCTGAAGTTTATGCAGGGCATTGGAGAGAAAAGGGCTACCTACATTCTTGATCTCCGTGAAGAATCTCCGGAACCTTTTAAAAGCGTAAGAAGTATTTATGTCCTTGCATATTGGTCTTTCAGCAAAACACATGTGTTTCATTTATGTCCTTTGGATTTTAGTCTTATAACTAGTTGTGCTAATATATACACCTCATTGCAGCTTGACGACTTGCAAGACATTGGTCTTTCAGCAAAACAGGTACATACTTTTAACTTTTTATGGTTTAAGTTTATTTAAAAAGGGAATAATTAAATGATGACTTAGAGGTTGAAGGTTTTGAGTTAATATCATTAGCTCTTTTAATCTGAATAACCAAGGATTTACATCTTCCGTAGTTTTTAAAAAAGCACAGTATCAAAAAAAACCAATATTCAAGATTCTTGAGTCTAATATATATTGGAATCGTTTATTTTGAATCTGTGATATATTGGATTCGTTGAAGGATTTGAGTTAATATCATTTTTAAGCTCTTTTAAGCTGAATAACGAAGGATTGAAACAAAAATTTATATCTTCCGTAGTCTTAAGAAAAGCATAGTATCAAAAGAAACATGCATTTCTAGATTTTTGAGTCTATGATACGTTGGAATCGTTTATTTTGGTAGGTCAAGAAGATGATCAAGAATGTTGCCAGTGATCTTTTCCCCTAGCTGAGATCTTCAACAGGGTATGTATGGCCTTGATATCTTCTACATCCTCCGAAAGCCTTTGTATTCTAGCTTAAATGCATCTTTGTGCGTGTGTTGGTGGTCGAATTATATGGTAAAGTTCAGGTTTTCTTGGGAAAATTAATGTAATAATATCTAATTGTTTTTGTTTCTTGAGATGCGCGCTTGAGTTTTGACTTGCTCATACATGAATCCAGGGTTTTCATATAAAAATGTTCATTATGATAAAGAATTTTTATCAAGTGATACCCACTTTTGTAATACATCTTTAGTTTGTAATAACATTACTAAATTTCTACAAAAAAATTACTTTGGTTGAGGTGACAAAATGAATGATTCAAAGCTCAAACATGTATTTTTTTTTAATGTTTGTGTAGATAGATGGTGACTAATACTCGTAGAATCTGAGAAAGTATATTGGTAATTATCGAAACATCAAACATATGCAGAAAACTAATATTAAATTTTCGTGTTACACAGTTTTTAGTTTCTGATTGATTGATGAACGTGAGCTTTTTTGCTTTACATTATGGTCCAAGTCCAATTCATGTATGTTTTTGAATTATAGTGCGAAGTGCCTTCAGATCATGTGATATGTAGTATCTAATATTTTTACCCGAGGTGTCCAGGTTTTCGATAATTATATGCAAGCAACACGCCTAAAATAGCTACCAAATCCTCCTAGCCTACATGTCTCGAATGCCTTGGCAGTTTTTGCTGTCGATATAGAAATTTGAAATCTCTATTGGACCATCGACCGGACCGGACTGAGAAACCGGATCGACCAGACCGGACCGAACATATTTCGATCCGGTCCTCGGTCCATGCTTTTCTTTAAATTCGGTCATCGGTTCGGTCCGGTTCAGTCTTACAAAAAAACCTGACGATTATGTTTTGTTAGACCGAACTGAACCGGACCGAAGACCGAACCGGACTGGACAGGACCGGACCATTTCGGCCCGGTCCTTAGTCTAGCGTTTTGGACAAATTCGGTTTCGATCCGATCCGGTTTTTAAACCGTAATCACCCTTATGTGAGGGTAGGTGGCAACTAGTATGTGTTCACATGTGTATTTGTCTCTACATGCATAACACAATGGGATATGATTCTTAAATGGAGTCGACATTTAAATTTGATTAGACATTTTGGTCATTAAGTGTGTTTTTTTTCTCGCTCAAAAGCGCTCAAAAGCGATCAAAGGTTCAACTAAACCTAACAAGAAGTAGGGAGGATGTCTTATTACTTTTTAATGTCATTTTAACTCTATTTTTATTTTAATTTTTACCTTTTTACTTTACTCTTTGAGTTTTCTTTCTTAAATCAATTACAAATACCTTCCCAATACCAGTGTTTTGAAACCCGGTTCGACCCGGCCGGTTCAACCGGTTGAACCGGTTCCGGCCGAAAAAACGGGTCAAACTAAACCGGGTTTCATATTTTCGAAACCCGGTTTGACCCGTCGGGTTTGACCGGGTTTGGAGTGACCCGGGCCCGGCCGGGTTTCGTATTTTTTATAAATAAAACGTGTTAATTGTATATATTTGCGACGTAATTTTAATTTTACATGTTATATTTGTTAATAAATAGTGTTTAGGCTTAATATATGAAATATTTCATGATTTATATACATATTTTCTTTATAATTATTGAAAATATATATATATATATATATATTTTGGAAAACCGGGTTGACCCGGCGGTCCAACCGGTTAAACCGGTAACCCGGTGACTCGACCGGGTCGATTCAAAACCTGGTTTTCAAAACATTGCCCAATACATAAGTTGTTTCCAATTTCATACACAATTCAAACTCTTTTACCGATTAGGCCTAGTTGGTGCGCAAGGGCCCACTTTGATGCGATATTTTCATATTTTGTGCACCAAATCATTAATAGTCATAATTTCCTCACATATACCCTACTTACCTACTCTCCCTCTTTCACTATCATCTCATTCACTTGTTCCATAAAAAAAATAACCGCCAAGTTTTAACCATGTGAGAAATATCCCAAAAAAACCACTTGTTCCATAAAAGTTAAATTTGAAAATTGATTTGTCGCTTTCATGTTTTGGTGCGTTATTTTTTGTGTGGGGTCTTCTCTAATAAGACATAACGAAAATTTTCCTCTTGAATAGCTCGTATTTAATTACAAATGTGGAAGACTAACTCGCTATATTTCTTAATTTATAGAAAAAATGTCCCAAATAGATAAGAAAATCTCAATGAAATCTCAAATGGATAAGGAAACGTATCTAGATATCTGAACGTAATCCGAAAATCTTTTTTTTTTGGCATTTAGTAAATACGGTGCGCTATATAGATCTTTTGCGCACCAAATATGATGTGGCATCATCTTATTTGTTTATAAATTAAATATGGTGCTCAAAAGCTACTTGGTATATCATATTTATATTATGGTGCGATATATACATTTTTTGCGCACCAAATCTTACGTGGCATCATCTCATTGGTTTAGAAATTAAATATGGTGCTCAAAAGCTACTTGGTATATCATATTTATATTATGGTGCGCAATATACATATTTAGCGCACCAAATCTTACGTGTCATCATATCATTGGTTTAGAAATTAAATATGGTGCTCCAACACAATTTATTTTCAATTTGGTGCGCTGGTGTGTACTTTGGTGCGCAAAATGTGTTGACTGCGCACCAAAATGGCCAAAATCTCAAATACCGTTTGAATACATTCTTTTACGTAAACACCCTTTAAAATAAGTCTATTTATTTAATTTCCTCTATTTGCTTTTTTGTTATTTTGTATTATATATTTTTTTGAATTTTCCTTTGGTGATGATATAGGTTTAAAGAGAATTATTGTCGCTCTTTTTTACAAAATAAAAAAAATGTTAAAAAATAATAATATAATGATGACGAAAATGTTCAAACACAAGAGTTTTTCAAACACTAATAATAATATAACTAGTATGTGAAACCAGTTATTGTATTTTGAGCATGAACTTAAACCAAACACACCCTTAAACTTAGATTTGGTAAAGAAAGTAACTAATTACTATTTGTAACTAATAAAAAAGGGTAAAAGCTATAAAGGCTCTACATACTTAAAAAAAAGATCCAATATGAATAACCAACGTGAAAAACACTCATTATGCATTATATATTTTTATCTTGTGATTCATTATGCATAACATACTTTTTTCTATGATTCATTATGCATATGTAAAAAAGTATACATAATGAATCAAAAACCCGGTATATTATGCATAATGATTGTTTTTCATGTTGATTATTCATTTTGGACCATTTTTGTAAGTAGGTAGAGCATTTATAGCTTTTACCCAATAAAAAATGTTGTAGGTCCTTGACAATATGGTCCCCGTATAAATAATAAATCCTGAATTTCTGGAAAGGTGTTATTCTTTTCAGGTCGAGGGTGCCTTATTTGACTTTTACCATAGTCTTAATCTAGAAATTGCATATTTGTCTAACATTTCTATCTTAGTTATGACACAATTAATTTTGAATAATAAAACAAACACCACAATCAGACTGATTGTATTGAAGCAATAACCCCCACTCCCCCCATAATACGTACTTGCCCCACAGTACCCCGACAAGAAATACAACACACCTTAATTACCTGTGAACGTAGTAAGCAAAACAAAATCAGTGACCTCGTGGGCCTTAAAAGTCCAATTACCATAGTCTTCATCTAGAAATAGTGCAAATATGTCATAACATTTCTAAATATCTCACTTAGAAATGTACACAATTAATATTTAAAGAATAAAGCAAATCAAACCTCAACAAAACTTAAAGAACATAAGAAAACAAGCTTTGATAGTATCAAATCACAATTAAAGAATAACCATAACCATATTAAAACCATACTCGTCGTAAATTTAACTTCTTTTCAAGCCATTTACAATGTCAAAAATTTTTTAATAATTAAACGAAGGTTTGAGAATAGCACGAGGCTACAAGTTTAAAAAATCTTTTATAAAGTCATAAAGCTTCTAAGCACAACCTGTATTGAAACGAGCTTATGAGGGTTTATAGTTGGTCAAATTGCTTAAACAACTTTCAAAATATAAAACATTATACGGCAAAAGGTTGAAATATATCCATTATTAATTACATTATAAACTTTAGCTCAAAATAATTCGCACACACAAATTTTATAAAAATAAATGATTCAGTTTTATAGGGAAGAAAACCGGCTTAAAATATAAGCTAACCCCAACTCTAATCCTTAACCCAGTTGCAAGCTTCATTCTATATCGCCAAACATACCCGTAGTCCTCTATTAAGGATCTAAACTACATTTATAGGTGGTAATTCTTATTTTTTTGAAGCCTTGAAATTTATTTAAAAAACACACGATTTATGGAAACCAGCAAAAATATAAATTAGTATATAGTAGACTTTAAAATCTATGAAATAGAAACACGTTTATTATTTTTTTTTTAGAACGGCAACTATTATAAAACCAACTAGCAAGAAGCTAGAAAAAGAATTACAAAGAGATCAAATAGGGGTGTTGCAACCAACTATCCCAACTAAAAGTACAATTACATCTAGAAAGGCACCAAGTGAAAGAGCGCGAAACAATATCGTCAAAAATAACATCTTTACGAGGGGCTTTCGACGAGAAGAGCAACTGATTACGAAACATCCATACGCTCCACCAAGTTATATAAAGAACTCCTTCCAGCAAATCTTTAACTTTAGAGCTTAATCTGATGGAATTGAACCAATTAAGCCAATCAGCATATGAACCAAGGGGCGTCCATGATAGATTCCACCAGCGGCATACGAGCCTGACGATATCCGTAGCCAATCTGCAACTGAAGAACAAGTGCGAGGAATCTTCCTGAGCAGAGGAGCAAAGCGGACATAAAAGATCAGAAACTAGGACACCACGATGTTGTAAATTGGATCGAGTAGGCAACCGATCCAGGAAAACCTTCCAAGCAAAAACATTTATTTTTATTGGAACATATTTAACCCATCGAGTAGCAGTAGGGGCTTTCGGCAAGAAACATTCATCAAGAAGAATGCGAACATCTTTGACCCGAAAAACACCTTCCCCATTTAAATCCCACACCCATCTATCCTCCATATTAGACAACAATGTCCCTTCAATATATGTTTGAAGAAGAGCTAATTGAGAAGATTCAACCCCTCCTCTAACAGAACGACGAAGAGAAGAGGTAACCGAGAATTGCAGTTTATCAGCCACCGTACAATCTTTATTAATCTCCAAAGCATAAATTCGTGGAAACATAACACGAAGTTGAGTGTCACCAATCCAAACTTCATTCCAAAATTGCGTGCGTAAACCATTACCCACACGAATATGACAGTGAGAAATCAGGTCCACACCACGATCTTTAAGCATATGCACCTCCCGAATAATGGATTTCCAAGTCGAGTAACGAAACGGAGATAATTTATATAATGAGGAGTCATGCATAGACATGATGAGACGACACCATAATGAATTATCTCGTGATATGAATCTCCAAACCCATTTGAAAAAGAGCGCCCTATTTAAAGCCTAAAAACTTGAGACACCTAAACCTCCATACTTCTTGGACGTAAGAACCTTGGCCCATTTGATCCACACTATTTTCCTCTCGTCGCATTGAACACCATTGAAAAAATTTCTACGTATGGACTCCATCGTTTGTAACACCGACTTAGGAACCTTATAGATGGACATATTATAAATAGGTGTCGACCCAAGAACCGACTTTAAAAGAGTAAGCCTTCCTCCAACAGATAAAGTCTTAAGTTTCCAATTAGATAGACGAGCCTTAAGTTTACCAATCGTATCGTCCAATGCCTGAAAAGTCGAGCTATTACCTCCAACTATTACCCCTAAGTATTTAAAAGGGGTTTTCATAGTCGAGCAACCAAAATATAAAGCTGCAGCATTAACATCCTCACTTCGAATCCCGACTCCAAGAAGGTGACTTTTCTTAAGATTTTTTTTTTGGAACGGCGATATTATTAGAAACAAAAACTAGCAAGGAGCTAGATTACAAAACAATAATATAGGGGAAAAATTTAAAATTAGGCCTTCTAGATAATTACTTTTTTATACTTAATATTAGCTACCCGATTCATTGGATTAATAGAACATCCAACTATCAAACTAAAAACACTAAAAGTTCATTGAAGATAGTTTAGGTTTTACGAAAGAACGAACTAATATGAACACTTAAGCGGTTGGATATTGGTGTTCATGTTTGTTCGTTGAAAAATAGTTTATCTTTGTTGGTTAACTATTCATAAGTGATTTTTGAAATGTTTAACGTATTAGAATTATATATATAATCATTTGAGATGTGTTGACCTACTGTTCATCGAAGCACTGTAGCTACAGTGCTACAGTGCTGGGCCAGAAAATTTAGCCCAAAAATTTGGGCCGGCCCAATTAGTTTTTTTTTTTTTTTTTTTAATTTGTTGGGTCAAAAATAGGAAGGAAAATATGTTACAAAAGTTAACGAGCATTCAGATAAAATAATAAACTCACACGCGTAACATTTCCGAATTTACTTAAACAGTGTCATTTTACACAATTGTGACCAAAAAAATAAAAAATAATAAAATAAATCATTTGAGAAGGGTTGACTTACTATTCATTTTAAGCATCGTAGCTACAGTGCTGGGCCAAAAAATTTAGCCAAAAAATTTGAGCCGGCCCAATTAGGTTTTTTTTTTTTTTTTTTAAATTGTTAGCACAAAATAGGGAGGAAAAAAATGTTACAAAAGTTACCGACGCATTCAGATAAAAAAATACCCGCGGTAACATTTCCGAATTGATTTAATACAGGTGTCATTTTACACCAATGAGAAACAAATAAAAATAAATTCGCAAAAAAAAATATAAAATAATAAAATAATAAAAAAAAAAATTTTTAACGCCACGCAACAACGCGTAAGACCATAAAAAAAACTACTAAAACGCAACAACGCGAGAAAAATTAACGCACCGCAGTAACGTGCAGGAAAAAATAAACTTACACTATTAAACATAAAAAAAACGAGCGAAAAAAAAATTAAAATAAATAAATAAATAAATATAACGCCGTGCAACAACGTGCAAAAAAAATTAACGCCGCAGCAACGACGCGGATTATCTTTTGCTTGTCTTGTATCATTAAATGAGTTTAATCTATCATTTCGTAATAGTAAAAAGATGGGCCTAGTTTTTGAGAAAGTTTTTGGACCATTCGTGCAATACAAATAGACATACAATCTGGACTTTTATTTTTTTGAACATAAATCTGGACTTATATGAATGTCAAGATGAACCACAGAATGCCGTCTAGGATTGAAAGGCCCAGTCCGACACATCAATCACAATCTGGACTTTCGAGATATCTCTAACTTAAAAAAAAACTCATAAATACAGCACATTCTTAAAAAACTCATATGACTTTCAAACCAAAAAGAAAAAAAAAACAGCACATTCTTAAAAAATCTCCAAACACAATGGAAGCTGAGGAGACTTCTTCTTCTGAAGTTGTTCATGTTTTTTCTCCTGTTGTTGCTGATGCTAATCACATTCTTCATGTAAGTTCTTCTGAGTAGTTTATATTCATGGGACTTCTTTATGAGGATAGTTTTCGAGTATCACTTACTTAAAAAAAGTGTCATCAAAAATTAAATAAATATCACTAAAAATAAAAAGGTGTTAATAAAGTCTAAAAAAGTGTGACTGGAAATTTTATGTGTTTCTACTACACTTAAAATGTGTAGGTGGAAGTCCAACAAAAGTTTATTTATCGTAACACAAAAAAATGTGATAATACATTTTTTTTTGCTTTTTAAGACACATTTTGTACGTTAAACAAGTATTGAAGACTCACGCTTCGTTGAGGCGGGTTTTCTTTACTGTGTTTTGTTTTGTAGAGTTTTGGCTTTTTATATGTTGTATTCAGCTTTTATTTTGTATGATTGAGTATATGTGATTTGATTGTTTATATGCTTGTTTATATGTATTTTGTAAGATTGAGCAATATATGTAACAAGCAAGATTACCCGCGCGTTGCTGCGGGCGTTAATTTTTCGCGTGTTGTTGTGGGGTATTAATATTTTTTTTAGGGTTTATTTTTTGGTCTCATGTTTAATAGTTTATTTTTATTCTTATATTAAATAACAATCGCGCGTTTTTTTTTTTTTTTTGCCCAGGCCGATAGAAAGTCGTAAATAATTAAAAATGAGAGTACGTCCCGTAAAAAAAATTTCCTTATTTTTTTGCCAAAGAAGGGTAGAGGGATTATAAGTTTTTTTTTTCTCCCATGAACAGTAACGAAGCCTCACGTTGGGTCTTTGGTACTGTTCATTTTATTGTTAGCAGCAAGTCAAAAAAACGACGTAGTATCACTTTTTAAATGTGTTTCGGGTTTATTTTTTCGGTTTCGCGTTTTTTTTTTGCCCAGGCCTATAGAAAGTCGTAAATAGATAAAAATGAGAGTACGTCCAGTAAATTTTTTTTCCTTATTATTTTGGCCAAAGAAGGGGAGGAGAATTAGATTTTTTTTTTTTGCCGATGAACAGTAACCGAGCCCAGTGGGCCGGGTACTGTTCATATTACTGTTGTAAGCCGTCAAAAACGACGGCGTATCACTTTTCAAATGTGTTTCGGGTTTATTTTTCGGTCTCATGTTTAATAGTTTGTTTTTGTTCTTATATTAAATGACAATCGCGTTTTTTTTTTTTTGCCCAGGTCGATAGAAAGTCGTAAATAGTTAAAAATGAGAGTACGTCCCGTAAATTTTTTTTCCTTATTTTTTTTGGCCAAAGAAAAAAAGGGAGATTATAAAGTTTTTTTTTTTGGCAGATGAACAGTACCCGAGCCCAGTGGGCCGGATACTGTTCCTGCCGCCAAAAACGACGGCGTTTAACTTGTCAAATGTGTATATGTATAATATAATAACCGTTCAAAAAAAAGCAATATATGTCATATAACAAGCAAAAGAACCCGTGCGTTGCGGCAGAGTTAAATATTTTCTCGATAATTTTTTTACGTTTCGGGGGTTTTTTTTGGGCAATGCGTTATGGCGGGGCTAATTTTTAATATTTTCTTTTTTTGTATGATTCGGGGAAAAAAAATTTGCGTTGGGACGGGCTAATTTTTTCCTGAATATTTTCTTTTTTTGGGCTTTTTGTTAAATTTTTTTACGGGAATTTTTGTGTAAGAAAATCGTAAATAGTTAAAAGGTGAGGGTCCGTTTTCTATTTATTTTTTTTACTTTGGGCCAGATTTTAGGCTATTTTTGGGTTTTTTTTTTTGGCTAATTTTTTCCCGGATATTTTCTTTTTTTGTACGATTCGGGAATTTTTTTTTTGCGTTGGGACGGGTTAATTTTTTCCCGAATATTTTCTTTTTTTGGGACGGTTCGATATCTTTTTTTTGGGCCGATGAATGTAAAAAAGTTGTGAACAATAAAAACTTGACGTGTTTTTTTTGTTAATTTTTTACGGGATTTTTTGTGTAAGAAAATCGTAAATAGTTAAAAGTTGAGGGACCGTTTTGTATTTTTTTTTACTTTGGGCCAGATTTCAGGCTAATTTTGGGCTAGTTTTTTTTTTTTTTTTACTTTGGGCCAGATTTTAGGCCACATTTTATGCGAATTTTAGGCTAGTTTGTCGACAAATGTGTATATTAGTAATAATTTTTTTTATCTGAATAAATCGGAACTTTTGTAATATTTTTTTTTTCCTCCTACTTTGTGCATACAAATTTAAAAAAAAAACATAACAAAAACAAAATAATTAAAAAAAAAAAGAAAAAAACAAAATCGGGTTGGCCTAAAATAGGAGCCCATTACTGTAGTAAGTTAGGCCCGAAGTCGAAACGACTTCGTTTTTGTCTGTGAATGTGTATATTAGTAATCGATAAAGCTCGATCAAATGATACTCAAACATTTCATCATTGCATGTACATGTTGTACTTGGTTTTGTGACCCGCTAAGCTAGCTAGGGGCTAACCTACTAACCCGACACGAATTGGTTAGTTGTTTGAGAGAATGTTGTAATAATATATAATAATATTCTTTGTTAATATACAAAACTAAACTAAATTTCTTTACAAATATTAAAATTTACAAAAAAGTGTGGATAGCATGGTTAGAGAGGGGATGATTATAGCAAAATGATCATTGAGACTTTTTCTTTCCGTCCTTATCCTTACTTTTCCATATTTGGGTATTTTAATAGTATTATTTAAGATCAAATAATTTATTTTTTCTTTTCTTTTTCTATTTTGAGTCATAATGTGAAACCTATTGAACCCTAACATCCCAACCCCACTACCTCTCACTTACGAAATATTTAAGAAAAGTATGAACTAAATTAGAATATCTGAGTTTAGAAGGCAAAAAAACCAATTATTTCGCCATGAAACATGTGTTTGGCTAGTGATTAAAGAAAAGGAACTCGTACGGCGAAAGTAAACATATTAGAACTATCCATCTAATACATACGTATTGTGGAAAAGGTAGAGGGCGTAAATACATTCTGTTTAAAAACTTAAGTTTGTCGTATTAAATAACCGATCATGTGTGATGCAATATGATAAATGTGGTCTCTACAATATTACTATTCATGAGAAACCCTAGAGATGGAAAACAATACCATTAGAATTAGGGTTACCATAACAACAATATGTATAAGGATTAGGTTTCAATTGTATGTATATCTTTGACTTCCTCTTAGTGACATCATATATAAACTTTCAACTTACTTTAGGTAAGATTAGTTACACATCTAAACAAAAACTCAAGTACTATTTTAGAAGTTGACTTGCAGTTCGTATTGAAGTTGTGAAACGGTTCCACTACTACTACTAGCTAAGACACATTTTTCTACATTCTATAGAATGACAAGTCATAAATCATTGGTTTCGTGGACTTGGAAATATTTACTTACTATAAGCTAAAGTTTTCTCTTGGTAGGGTTGCCATAGAAAATTGACTTTTGTTGATTAAAGTCTCCTTGAGTCATCGTCTCATACCCCACATTTGATGATTACACATTACTAAACAATGTTTAGTTAACCACGAATATATAAACTCGCCACACATAAAACAGGCAAATCTAGCTAGCCCTTGAAAATCTTTTAATTTATGTGATTTCAAGAACCTTTAATTTGTGGTCCTATGATTAAAAGATGGCGAAAATAGCATTAGACGTGCCTTTGAAAATGATATATCTTGTCTTAGCTAGTATATATGTTCAATTATCGAACCGTCCTTTAGCTCACTCACCCCACATACTACTAGTATCCATATATTCACATATAAATAGAATGATGTCATCATTACATCAAATATGATGGAAGCTAGTTATAAGCTTGTGAATAGTAATGGTCTAATAGGTTTTTGTTGAACCATGAACACTATCAAAAGCCACTAGCTAGGTAGGAGAATCGAATCAACGAACTTGTAGATCGTTTGGTACAAGATGCTAGCGATTACAATGATAATACAACAACACTAGACGATAATAATGTTAACCGGACAAATTGACAATTATCTATAAGCATTAATTGTCTGATTGATAATTATCAATCAAACAATTAATGCTTATAGATAATTGTCAATTTGTCCGGTTAACAAATAACTGACCCTATAAACAGGGCCGAAGACGGTGAGGGAGCCAGGGGAAGCTCGGCTTCCTCCAACATGCACAATCTCTTTGCTATTTATCTTATAAAAGTTAAGCTTACGACTTAACTATAGACAACTAAGAAAATACCACATTCAAAAACAAAATCGAAACCTAACAAATGCTTACCGCATAGGGCAATCATCCAGTAAAACGTACGGAGAAAGACATAAATTAAAACCGACTATACCACCATCCCGAGTAACCTGAACAGAAAAAACCACATCCATTTACCCGTTTATAATGTTCCACGGTTTGTAAATGATTTGACCAAATGTTAAGTAAGAAGATATAATAATGTTTTAAAGCTAATTTATTTAAGGATGGATGTTTCAAGAAGGTATGATGGAGTTGAGAGATGGGTTGGACCAACTTTTTATTTTCTTTTCTTTATTTAGTCTCCATTGTATTCATGATAGCAATATATTGTCATGTACAAGCTTTTCAAAGCATGGTATAAATCTTATTTAGTTATTCTTTTAATTAGTCTCAAAATAAATGATTAAATCTTTAGTTGTTGTAGCCTTAGACATGAATGAAAGGGTCCTTTTTTTTGTCTTCATAAATTGGAGACAATATCAATAATGTGAAGCTAGATATTTGCAAGTACAATTGTTAGCAATTACGAGTTTCATGCACTCACAAACAGACGTTATAGTTGGTATGAACAAGAATTACTTAACTTGCCTTAATGTTAAACAAATGGATAACGTGATTGTGCCTACTTAATTTTTTATAATGTTGTGAGCCCTACTAACCTTATTTTCAGTATATAAGACAGAGTAATATGAATTAAGTACATATATATTTTTTGACTCTAAGAAAACTACGATGTAATATCATTTCGTTATCCTAATATAACAGGAGTCAATGATGCAAACCTCCAAGAAACCTCTTGCCAAAATCAACATCTTAAGAGGTTCAAATGACCCTACAAATAATGTATACAATATAAAGACAAACTATATTATTGCCAGATTATCAGGAAGTTTTTTTAACAAATACTTATAAAAATACACACATATGTGATATGTATATGTGCAGGGGTGGACCTAGGCGGTTTTTGAAGGTTCACACGAATCCGATAGATTCCGACAGATGGTTTTGGTCTTTAGAGGGATCGGGGGAGTTTTCTGTCGCCTCTATTCGGAGACTTATTGATGATCAACGTCTTTTGACGGTGGATTCTAAAACTCTTTGGATCAAAAGTGTCCCTTTAAAGGTGAATATTCTAGCATGGAAAATTAAGTTGGAAGCGCTTCCTACGAGGTTCAATATTTCGCGTAGAGGTATCGAGATCGATTCCATCCTTTGCCCCTTATGTGATTGTGGGGTTGAATCTGCGAGACATATATTTTTCAGTTGTTGTTTAGTTAGACAAATTGCGCGTAAAGTTTGCTCTTGGTGGAATATTGCATATTCGGACGTTAACTCCTTCATTGAATGGACCAACTGGATGGCCTCTTTACGCCTTCAATCTAAAGTGAAGATGATGATCCAAGGTGTCTTTTTTGTGATTTGGTGGCATGTGTGGTCTTATCGTAATAAACTTTTATTCGAGGAGAAGAAACCTTCAAAGGCGATTATTTTTGACGACGTTGTTTCGAGATCTTTTTATTGGTGTAAGTCTAGATGTAAAGCCTCGTTTAGTTGGGACGATTGGCTTAAAAATCCTATTTTGATTTCTTTGTAATTCTAGCTCCTTGCTAGTTCCTTAATAAAATCTGCCGTTCAAAAAAAAAAAAATATGTCGTCTAGTGTAATTTTTTGTTAAAAATCCCGAATTTTTAGAAATGAACCCGATCTTAAAATTGCATGTTACATATACACATGTCTTGTTTAGTTAATACACTAATAATTTAAAAGAAAAACATGTCTTCTTAATTTGTTACAATAAATCGTACATTTTAATTTATTTTTATTTCTTGTATATACTCGTAAAAAAATTGTACATATGATGACTTACTATCCTTGGTCCGCCCACGCGTATGTGTGTGTTTGATATATAAAAGTCGATAAGAGCTAACTAATATTATTGTTAGATGACCCTAAAGGTAGATATTATTCTTGTATTTAATAAAGAGTGGTTTATAATTTGCATGGACTTATTAGGGATAGTCGTATATATGGGAGACAATTAATTAACCTAATCTTGTAGTTACTCGTACCTAAGAAATTATAGGCAAAACTTGTCAACTTAGTACAATAACAAACCACACAAGATATAAATTGTAAAAAAAAAACAGTTTTTTTTTAATTATTAATTAATGTTGAGTTCTAGAAAGATATGTACATCTGTTTTATGTAACACTTTCTTTAGGTATTCACATGGGTAATACAATTAGTTATAGAAAATGAAAGATTAATGTTTTCATGATGTGATCCGGAGAATGGTGGGTTCAAACTAGGGCCGTAAACGAACTGAACGTTCAGTGAACATTTCGTGGACCGTTCGATATAAAGTTCGTTTATGTTCGTTTATTTATTAAATGAACGAGCATGAACAACATTTTATGTTCGTTTAGTAAAATGAACGAACATGAACAAAAGTCTTGTTCGTTCATTTATGTTCGTGAACGTCCGATTATCCGTTCGTTTATGATCATATATATGTTTACGTTCCTCTATCGTATCTCTTTATTATATAGTTTTAAAATTGTTTTACTTAAACAAAACAACACTTATAGAACACAATATGGTGTATATTTTTGTAAATTTTATATTTATTTATGTTTGATCGTTTATGTTCGTTTAGTGTCTTAATGAACGAACATAAACGAACATGACCAACCTTATTTTTTAATAAACGAACATGAACAAGAAATTTTGTTCGTTTATTTGTCCGGCTAAAATTAAACGAAGGAACATGAACAAGGCTCCTTTCGTGTTCGTCCTATTCGTTTACAGCCCTAGTTCAAACATCTCGCTTTATACACAACAACAATATATCCAATCTCGTCAGGACAATGTACGGAGAGGTAGAATGTAAACAGGTCTTACCCTTACCTCAGGATAAATTTGAAAGTAGGAGACTACTTCTAAGAAAACTTCCGGGAAAAATATCTCACTTTATCTAATAGATATAAAAAATTATGTGTTTTTATATTTATCAAAAGCAATAGATGGACATGCTCATAATTAAATGTTGTTTGCTAATTGCTAGCTTGTTAACAAATTCTGAGAACCAGCCCCCTTTAGGTCTACTTCATAATTCTTTCTAAAAGCCCAATACAAGACCCAATGTTATGGGTCACATTTAAAATAGAAAGCTGTTGTAACTTATTTTTATGGTACTTGCTACGGCCCAAGTCGAAAGATATGCTATCAATATTAGTTACGAACTTACGCTTTCTACGTTCATGTCGATGGCGTAGATATCAAATAAAGAACGTTTATTGACATACTTTTACACTTCTCAATTTGTGAAAAGTTTTGAGAAAATTTGTGTTAATTAATAATTGAGGCTTAAAGCATAAAAATAAATGATATCAAATAAAGAACGTTTATTGACATACTTAACTAGTATGTCTAATCTTATTTGATAGCATTATGTTGATGACATCAAAGAGACCCACTTAATCATTGCCATGTTGATTTAGTCATAATTTTACACTTCTCAATTATTTTTCATAAATAAACAGTGTACTCGTTTTAAACGAAGACTGAAAGTGGCATTTTATGCGGTTTTTCTAACTTATAATGGAATTAAAGTATTGTTGTTCAGTCTAAAGTATAAATATCAAATAGACATTAGGCGTTATAAATGTAAATGACCCAAATATGAGCGGTCGAGCACGTTGCACATGCTTAAATCCACAATTTACGTTGCATATATTGTCTTTCTCTAGAAAAAGGCTCGTGAAAAGAACATGATGCGGCTTGCTTTGCTAGATTCTAAGTTCTATAAAAGTGGAAAAATGAT
>BQNB010035063.1:33776-51144 GCA_026074375.1 Tanacetum coccineum
GCTATAAGCTTGTAAAAGCTATTTTTCCTAACTTATATTAGCTTATTCTAATAAGCTATAGCATACAAATAGCTTTTTATATTGAAAAATACCTTATTATAATTTTTGGACTTGTTTTGCAAATTAAATTCCATGCAAGGGTATATATTGTAACTTTTGAAATTATTAAATTTTTGGGCCAAAAATGTAATTATCCTAAAGTTAAACTTCAGGGGTTTATTTTGACATACTCTAAAGTTAAGGGTTAAAATATTTAAAATATAAAATAAGGGGTTTAAATTATAAAATGTATATACCAAGGTTATATATTGTCATTTTCATATTCTCAAAGGTATAAAATGTAATATTTTTATATTAATTATAAAAATATATTTAAATATTATAAGACTCGATTTTATTAAAGCCGACACATTCATCGTTTCATTTATCGATCGAAACACTTATAAAATAATTATGTTATATATTTAACATAATTTATCATCCACTAGCTTTTGAAGAAACTTAAAAAGATAAAATCTTATCATTTAAATTATAACGTATCACGTTACTAGGGAATTTCATGTGAGGGGCTTTCATTTGGGTAGACGTTTTGACGAGTTGCTGGATTTACGATTTAAAGTGTCCTAGCTCCTCAAACGTTTACTACATGACCTCTGGATTATGATAGCCCGAACAGTGATACGATGTTTTCACAAGTTAATAAACCAAATGAATATTTACGTTAAACTTTATGAAATAAAGTTTTGAAACAATCAAACTAAGACTTGACATATTACCCCAGGTTGCGTGACGAGACGAGGCTGTTACTTCATTGAATTTAAAATTTCAAATCAATTAACAACTTTACAGGTGATTCATAGTCCTACTACTCTTTATATGCTTTTTTCAAATCCCATGGGGGATACATGCTATAGGAACCGTGAATACACGTAATTTTCCAACTGTAATCTCTAATCCTGATATATTTATTGCCTAAGATTACCGTCTACTGCTGATAAGTGCCTTAATTACACATATCTTTTACCTCTAAAAACGAGCTTAAATGACCAAAAACAGACAAAAACTGCCAAATATATGTTTGTTTTGCATTTGTATTGTGCAGGAAGTGGATATCAACAAAAAGACAGAAAACCAAGCCAAAATGACAAAACTGAGCATGGAATGGAAAAGACTGTGCAAAATCAAGGCCAAAGTCCAAAAATGCCAAAGTCAGAGTCAATACTGGAAGATCAAGCAGTCAAACCGGAGCCGGAACTGAAGAATACTATTGGATGCAATCTTAACCCATCTGATGGGCCGGGAAAGCCCAATAGTATAATTATGAAGACTGTGAAGACCAAATGGGCCCTCAATCAATTTCAACAGCCCATTTGTGTGCAATTGACAAAGACTGTGAAGACTTTGAAGGCCCAATCCTAGCCCAGTTACAGCCAATCTCAGCCATTGTACACACAAAACCCACTTCATAACCTTATTGGGCTTGAAAAAGCCCAATAACCATCCCTGTACCTTATTGGGCCCAGGCACACTCAATTGGGCCCAACACAAAACCCAAGCCCAACAAAAGCCCAAAATCCTTTTTTATAAAACTTTAGGGGCTAAAATTGCCAATTTTGAAAGTTGTTTTATAAAAGAAAAATGCTTTAAACAAACACAAGGGCTGAAATTGCAATTTCCCAAAACCTCTTTTATTCCCTTTTAGTAATAAACAGCAGGGACCAAATTTGCAATTTGCCAAAACCCTCTCTTTATTCTTTTGTTATAAAACGCAGGGGCCATAACTGTCACTTTCTAAACATGTTTATAACTGAATTTTGGGTTTAAAGAAAATGAAAAGAGGACCAAACATGAGGGGCTAGTATTGCACCATCTCCAAACTTTTCGTTTAAACCTGCAACTGCCCCGTACCCTCAACCCCGTACCCGCCAAAACCTAAACCCCCCTCTCCCATGGTTTACAAGGCCAAACCACCTCCCAAGTACTACCACCAGCTCACCCTCACCATTTCCCACCTTACCCTGCCCCTATAACCTCTCCCCTGGCACAATCACACAACCCGAAGCCCCCCTTCAATGGTGAGATGGTGTTTTAGGCAAATGAAAGGTTAGGATTGCTTGGGAAGCATCACACTCTCACAACAAGCTCTTCCCAAGACCAAAGAAAGGCTGAGAGCCTCTATAAAAGAAGAGAAGACAAGCCAAGAAGAAAAATCCCGTTTTTACTTTTTTAGTGTAAAATTTAATTAAGTTTGTTTTAAGATTATTGTCTTCAGTTTATTTAAAGCTTTTCTAGTGTCACCACCATCACCACTATTTGATCCCTGAGATTTCATTCTTCCCGAGGAGATTCTGCCATCTCGGAAATGAGCCCGTTCCCGATCATCCTCCTCTACTTCTGCCCTACCTCAAGTATTTGAGATTGGAGAAAGTTCTCATAAGACGAGTCTGGAGCGCCATGAGGAACAGATGAGCACATGGAAGATAAGATAGAAGGTCTTGGTAATAGTCGAGTAATCACACTAATGGAGAATTTTGACCAACCTAAAAAAAAAAAAAAAAAAGAAAAAACCAAACTTCAAGAAGCCCGTACCCAGATTGCTGGATTTCAAAGAAAGAAAATGGGGTATGACGACAAGATTGTTCTTGCTCGCGTCAGAACTTCTACTTTAGAGATACTCATCGAGGATATCTAGATTCGCCACCAATCAGATATGAAGAGTCTTCTAGACAAGATCCATGAGCTCAAGAACCAAAGGAAGGACCACCAGACTACTAGACTACATCCTTATCATTTACAGCTTTTGTTAGAGTCCAACCACTGGATGTGTGGCATAAAAAATGACACATGTCAAATTTTAACTAAGTAAAATATGTATGACAAGTTGTTTATGACATAATGAGAGTTAACTTTCCATTATACCTCGCTGTTTTATGATACCGATTTATGTATGTCGTGGTTGTCTATCCTATATTCTGTAGGGTGATCTAGGTTACTATGGCTCTTTTACCATCCGGTCTTCTCAAACCTTTATACCCAGATATCATGGATATGATTAATAATCAAGACATTGAGCATAAAAAATTTGGAATCTAAGTCTACCTTTGCAGAGTTAGATAACTCGTTATGGATCATACCACAACCATTGGGAAGTGAACCAGTCTCCGAGAAACTTAATGAGTTAGATGCTTGTTAGAGTGTCAATTCCAAAATTTTCCATTATATCCTGCAACGTAATATCAAAGAATGTGTATTTCTTTGTTAGAACTTGTATCAAATAAGTCATTGTCAAAATTTCCATACATTGTACAAATGACTTATGATATGATTATTATTTTGTGTTATCTTGTAAATGTTGATAAAATGGCTCCCAAGAGGACACCAACATCTACAGCACCAGCCATGCCTCAGGCTGCCATAAGGAAACTAGTTGCTGATAGTGTTTCCGCAGCTCTGGAAACACAAGCTGCTACCATGGGAAATACTGACAATACCACTAGGAACACCGGACCAAGAGAAACTCCCGTAGCAAGAAAATGTAGCTACAAAGAGTTTATGAGCTGCCAACCTTTCAATTTCAAAGGTACGGAAGGGGCTGTTGGTCTCATCCGCTGGTTTGAACGAACTGAATCGGTATTTTCCCGTAGCAATTGTACCGAGGACTACAAAGTGAAATTTGCTACTGGTACTCTAACAGAAGAAGCTTTGTCCTGGTGGAATTCATTCGCCCAGCCTATTGGAATAGAGGAAGCCTACAAGATCACCTGGTCTGAATTTAAAAAGCTCTTAATAAAGAAGTATTGTCCCCGAACTGAGGTCAAGAAATGGCAGAACATTTTACCAATTCTAACTGTAAAAGGAAATGATCTCAAGACTTACATTAGAAGATTCCAGGAGTTGGCAGTTTTATGTCCAAATATGATGCCAAATCTGAAAATTTATGGAAGTCTTCATCGGGGGATTACCCAAAAGTATTAAAGGAAATGTTACCGCTTCAAAGCCTCAAACTTTAGAGGAAGCCATTACCATAACCCAGAGGTTAATGGATCAAGTAACCAAGCACAATTCCATGCAAGGAACCAATGATCACAAACAAAAATTTGATGATAGAAGAACCTCCAACAACAACAACTACCAGAACAACCGTAACAACAATACTACAAGAACAACCGTAACAACAACAATAACAACAACCGCAACAATGATCACCACCAACAGCAGAATAGAAGGCAAGAAACCTTCAGGGCTTATGCTGTCATCCTAATTAAAAACAATAGGTATACTAGAAGCCTTCCCCTATGTAAGAAATGCACCCTGCATCACACAAGACCTTGCACCGTCAAGTGTCAGACTTGCAACAGGTTGGGTTCATCAAACCATGGAACTGTCTCACAAAACAAGGGCCAACCACAAAGCAACCTGCAGCTAGTGTTATAACATTGTCAGGCCAGTGAGATAAAGACATTAACAGAAATCATTTCCCAAAAGCAAACAACGGTGCCTAGGAAAAGCATACTTGCTGATGGAACAAGAACGCCCACTAAGACCCAAACGTAAGTCCATGGGTACGTTCCTTCTAAACCAACATTTCGCTAGAGTATTTTTGATTCAGAAGCCAATAAAAGTTTAATAACGCAAATCTCTTGCCAACTAAGCTTAATATCCCACCAATTACACTAGATACCACTTATGACATTGAAATGGCCAATGGAAACCTAGTAGGCACTAATACCGTTATCCAGGGTTGCACTCTGATTTTGCTAAACCAGCCTTTTGAAATTGATCTTATACCGATTAAACTCGGTAGTTTCAACGTCGTCATTGGTATGGATTGGTTATCCAAGTATCATGCTAGAATTATTTGTAAGAAAGTCGTCCACATCCCATTCGACGGTGAAACTTTGATCATACAAGGTGATCAAAGTAAAACTCGACTAAACCACGTATCCTGTATTAAAACCGAAAGATATATATCCAAGGGATATCAAGTTTTCGTAGCCCAAGTAATGGAGAAGAAGTCAGACGAAAAACGACTAGAAGACAAACCTGTAGTCAAAGAATTTTCGGAAGTTTTTCCTGAAGAACTACATGGCCTTCCTCCAGTTCACCAAGTAGAATTTCAAATTGACTTAATTCCAGGAGTAGAACCAGTAGCCCGAGCACCTTACAGATTAGCTCCTTCAAAAATGCTGGAACTATCAAACCAACTACAAGAGTTAGCAGACCGAGGTTTTATCTGACCAAGTATTTCGGCTTGGGGAGTTCTTATCTTATTTGTTAAAAAGAAAGACGGATCTTTCAGAATGTGTATTGATTACCGGGAGCTGAATAAATTCACCGTAAAGAATCGTTACCCATTACCCAGGATCGATGACTTATTCAACCAACTTCATGGTTTGAGTGTTTACTTAAAGATTAAGATTAGGCTATCACCAACTGAGAGTCAGGGATGAAGATATTCCCAAAATTTCTTTCAGAACGTTGTACGAACACTATGAATTCCATGTAATGCCATTTGGTTTAACTAACGCACCTGCTATATTCATGGACCTCATGAACCGTGTGTTAAAATAAAGACATTTGAAGAATGATGATATCTGACTACATACGCCGTATCCAACAAAAGAGATACGGCGTATCAGTGCCAAGACTTCACAAGAAAATGCGTTTGACCAATTCCCAATACGACGTATCCCTTCTGTTTACATACGCCGTATCTATGAAGATAAGTATTCGAAGATACAATAAATCAAGTAAATTGGGAATGATATCACTAATTGATTAAGAACGTAGCGCGCACTCCAAGGAATCCAACCCAATATGCCGTATCGAGTCTTTTTCAGACACTATAAATAGAAGACTCAAAAACGAGTTTTTAGTGTGCAATATCATATTCTTTATACCATACTCACTAAAGACGAATCTTAGAAGAGAAGATCAGCCACCAAGGTCAAGCATTGATCACGAATCCATAGAGGACATCATGTAATTTTTACTCTCTTAATCGTTCGATTTTCATTGTTTGATTACGCTTGTATAATTACAATGGTAGTGGGCTAATACCCTCGGGTATTAGCCATCTTAATGAAAGTTCAATGTTTGGTTTGTTTTTAAATCGATTTCTTAATTTATCGTTGATTGTTTAATTATGTTTAACACCTCATACTTGTTTATGAGTTTGAATATGTGACCCATCATTCAACTGGATCTAGTGATACGAACCAAGTAATCTAGATACCGGGATAGCTCTCCATATCGTGTTTCATATTACTGGACCAATAGGATCACAAATAACGTTTTGTCTTTGTCTTTTGATTATGAGCTTAGTTGGACCGGTAGGTGACCTGTTTATGTTTCAGCAAATATGCTCTTAATTTACTAATAAAGATTGGAATAGTGGAATACCAGTATATAAAACACCGTCAAACAATAAGTAGGGTTAAGTCTCGTTGGGATGGGTTTTAACAGGATCACCACTGCTTTAATTCTCTAAGATAGATTATAATTAAACTAAAGGATGCTTTATGCGGATGCGTTAATTGTGACAGGATTAATCGTGTCTAGGTCTTAGGAAGATGTCCTGCCTAAGTCTTAAGAATGATATGCCGCTTCGAGATAAGTAAATCATTGCACTAAACAAACAAACCAACATTGAACCGGATTTAATATGGCTAATACAGTTTTCTATTAGTTGGCTTGTACCGCTTTTCTATCTTCTAATCTTCTTCTTTTGTGTTTATAGTGTATTGAATTAGTATTTGTTTCCACCAAACCTGTGCCAGTCTCTCAAGCTGAAAACCCCTATATCATTAGACAACGTACATAGCATAGGTTTAACCAGTAAATATATTAATTAAAATACTGATAGAATATAGGATTAATGTTCCACTCTTAGTGTTCGACACCCTACATACCACGAACTCCATCTTGACCGGGTACACTGCTCGTTAAAGTGTTGTTTTAGGTTTGTCGGCTAAATATAAATTTAAAACTTGATAATCAAATAACTGACCCTACATGACAGCACATCAGGTTTTTGGCGTCGTTACCAGGGATTGAATTGATTAAACCTTATTCTTATTAGTATTTCTAACCACTAATTTAATTTAGTTTAGTGTAATCTAATCATTTAAATTCTGTTTATATGTATTCACATTGTGTGTTTAAATTCCCGCGTTTAATTGTTTTTAAACTGTATTCTGTTCTGACTGGTCACCTGATACGCCGTATCCACCAGTTGGATACGACGTATCAAACCTTCTGATCAAGACAGCGTATTGAGTTGTTACTGTCTAAACGGCGTATCTGTTTTCCAAATAATACGGCGTATTCAGTTAACTCTATACGGCGTACTGATATTTAACAGACCTATACGGCGTATTCAAACCAATTGAATACGGCGTATTTGTCATCTAATACAGTAACAGTAGTAAAACTCCATTTGTTTTGATTCCAAATTTGATTTCTCTCATCAGGACATATCCTACTGATTTATTGTCATGTGTTTCAGGTAGTGCATGACAAGAAGTTCTATCAAGGAACTACTCTAACCTTTCGAAAACCCGGAACAAAAGTTTCGCTCAAAGATGAGGCTTTTTGATACACCAGGTCTCGTAGAATCGAATTCGCCAAAGTTCGATCATAATTTTGACATCGAGGAACAATCAGAGGAAGAAGTAATAGAAACAATGACGGAAACAATGGAGCAGTATATGAGCAAAACCTGAGAGAATCATGGGTCGGGCGTTACTAGGCCCACAATCAACCAAGACACCCCCTTTGAATTGAAGGGGAAATTTCTCAAGGAACTTCGTGATAATACTTTTAGTGGCTCGGAACACGAAGATGCAAACGAGCACATCGAAAAGGTTCTAGAGATTGTTAACTTATTTCACATCCCAAAAGTAACTCAAGATCAAATCATGCTTCGAGCCTTTCCTGTATCCCTCACTGGAGCTGCAAGTAGATGGCTAAGGAACCAGCCATCAGGATCAATTACAACCTGGGAGGTTCTCAAAACTAAATTTCTGAACAAATATTGTCCACCTACCCGTACCGCAAAGAAAATGAAGGAAATCAACAACTTCCAGCAGGAACCCGATGAAAGCCTTTTCCGTGCATGGGAAATATTTAAAGAGTTTATGATGAAGTGTCCTCAACATTATTTGACTGATATTCAGGAATTCATCTTGTTTTACAATGGGCTTGATGTTCCAACTCGACAAATCTTAGACTCAAAGGGTGCCATACCTTCCAAAACTGCTGCTGATGCTAAAATAGCCATCCAAGAAATGGCTGAGTACTCTCATAAATGGCATAATGGAACATCATCAAGGACCAAAAGTATCGAAACTTCTAATGGGCTTGCTGCTATCCAAGCCCAACTCAACAATCTTGGACGAGAAATAAGGAAAGTAAATGAGAAAGTGTACGCTGCTCAAGTCAGATGCGAAATATGCAAGGGACCACACTATACAAAAGATTGTCCGCAAAAGGAAGAAGGGAAAACTTTAAAAGAAGCTTACTATACACAATTCGGTGCACCCTATCAACCTGGAGAACAATATAGAGCAGCAGGGCCAGGATTCTACCAACGAAATAATGGAAACTCTTTGTATCCTGATCGAAGACCGAGCCTGGAAGAATCACTGACCAAATTTATGGCAGAATCAGCTAAAAGGCATAAAGAAAACTCGAACATAATCAAGGAGATCCGAGCTTCTACCGATGCAGTGATAAGAAACCAATGAGCTTCGATTAAGAACTTGGAAATACAAATCGGACAAATGAGCAAGGTCTTGCAAGAAAGAGGGTTTGGAAGCCTACCCAGCTCTACGGAGACAAATCCTCGAGACCAAGTCAAATCGATCTCAACTGCTAAAGCTGGTTTTTCTGGGATGCACCGTATCGAATGTGATCCATACGCCGTATCGGGCACATAGCGTATAAAAATTACACCTCATCAGGGTGTTTTCTTACACGTTATTTTGTTATAAACATTCAATTTCTACAATTACGGCCTTCACCTACAAACACACCTCGACTAAAAACCATGATTCTCACATTTGATTTACTCATCCCTATTCATCTAATAAAAGACTAATACAAACGAGAATGGTTCAAATGGCGAATTGCACAATAAATGTAGCATAATCTTGCACCTGAAAGTACTGTTCGATCCTTAGCTTCCACATCTCATAGTCACCCTGTTTCAGAAGGGGCAACTTTGCAATAGCATTGTTTTGGGTAGTTTCAAGATCCATTTCTTTGATTGAATAAAGAGTTCTTCTAGTTTGTAACTTCTTGATCAAGGTTTCAGAACACAAGCTCTGATACCACTTGTTGATCCCCTTTTTACAGATCTTAGATTAGCTTGTTAAAGCTTAAGTTGTCTTAGATAAATCTAAAACAACTATGATAGAAACCCTGAATAATATATAAAGATTATGCGGAAACTAATCTTTATACACCAGAAGAAACAATGTAACAGTAACACAAGAACTTTCACAAAACTTTCAATATATTGAATGATTCACAAAACAACTATATGTTTTGCCTAAATAACTATGACTTTTCTATCTTTGGATTCGTGTTTCTAACTATGCCGTAAGGGTTCCTTTTATACACCAAGGAAACCCTAATGGGCTTACAAAACGCGTTAAGAGATCATGCATATCTATTCCTAATATAACCCATGCATATCGCTTAAGCAGTACTAACTATATATGACTAACAGTACTAAATATACAACTAGCAGTACTAACTATAACTGGAAGTATTAACAATGTACTGGCAGTACTAACTAACTATCAACAGTACTAAGTATAGAAGCTCTAAATCCCAACAATCCTCCCCTAAACTTGTGATTTACCATCAAATCTCAAGTTTCTTATGATGTATTCTGCTGAGGATGCTTCCAAACACTTTAGTTCCTTTATCTGTTTGCTATGTTTTTGATCTTTATCAAAAGCTCATCTACCATCTCAGAATGTTGATCCACTCTTAACTTGTTAACTAGCATCAAAGTTGCAAGTCCTTTTGTGAGTAGATAGTCCTTTTCAACCAGCATGAATATATCTTGTCCTTTCTTTGTAGATACACAATGAACACCACATGTATCATATAACCACCAATTCAAAGGATCATGCATATATTTTTGAAGTTCTAAAAAAATTTCTACATCTGGTTCAAATAACATCTTTAATTCAACCCATAATTCTATCTCTTTATCTTCAGTAAGTCCTGATGAGTTATATCTTTCTTGAACTAAGCTCCATAATTTGATCAGATCATCCTTGTCAAAATTCTTAAGCATGTCTTCAAAAACCTGATACACCTCTGTGTGATTGCCTACTTTGATGATTTTCCAAAATTGCATAGTGTCTTCAGAGTAAACTTCCCATCCAATTATTGGGTATTTGGTTTGAAGAGCTTCAACATTTATTCCTTCATCTGGAACTATGATTACCATTTGATTAAGCTGTTCTTGAGATAATTCATCTGTTTTTGGTTCTTCATCTGTTTGCTCTTGAACTGACTCTAAAACTACTTTAGTTCTTTGTCTTTTAGCAGGTTCTGCTTCAACATCTTGACATGCTCTTTTTAGTCTTTGAACTTATTTTTCAGAATCCATAGGCACAAATGAATGAATTTAATCCCATACCTTTTTAAATATTGGTCTTATATCATCATAGCTTATTCCTTTGAAATCTTTCATCTTGTAGCCTCCCTGATTCTTCAAGTATACCATCATATTCTTTCTTACTTCAGCTACAGATCTTTGTCTATTTTAAAGAGCATGATACCTTATAACAGAAGGATCATTCCAATCAATGACATGAGCGGTATCAACTTCAATTACAGCTTCTTTCTTTCCAGGTTTATCATATTCTTCTTGCAATTGTTTGGCAATTTCAGCATCTCTTGCAATCCTTTTTCTTTCTTCCTCATCAATCTGTTCTTGTAATCTAATGGCTTCTTCATGACTAAGCCTTTCTTGTTCTAGTTGCTTTTTGGACTTCTTTTGAACAGATTCATCTTCAATCATGATTGCTTTACCTTTATCTTTCCTCTTCTCTGTACTCCTTCTTATATATACTAAATTTGCAGCAGCAGTACTAACCTCAGGAGTTGCACTAGCAGTACTAACTGGTACACTAGCAGTATTAAGTGTAGTATCAGCAGTAGTAACCTCTTGTTCCCCTTTTCACCACTTCCTTGATCTTCCACAAGCTCAGTAGGTTCTTCTATTAATTCAGTAGTCTCTTCCTCTTCTAGCAACACCTCAGTTTCATCACTAGCTTTCTCTTGAATCTCTACATGTGGAGGAACTAAAGAAATATCAGCATCCATGTCTAATTCTTCAATCAAACTTCTCCCCTGTTTGGAAGAATCTTCCTCTATAGCTTCATCTTCTGAAAGAACTATCTTTGTTCTTCTCCTAGCTTTACCTATCTTGACTTGCTTCTCCAACTTCTTTACTCTTTTGACTAGCTTGGTAATAGCAGAACCATAAACCTTCTTGGTGTTCATCAATTCATTCTCCAAGCTTGTTACTTTATTTGACAAATTGGTACACAGAACCATCAATTCATGAAGTGATAGACTACCCTCATCACGTCTAAGTGATTAAACACTTTAGAGAGGTGATTCATAGGGCATTAGAGCGAGCTCCTCTACAGTAGGTGTAGTTTCTGTGATGGGTGGTGGTGAAGTTGAAGGAGCACTGACTGGTGTATGTTGAGGTGATAAGGATGATAAAGATGTGATTCTTGAGGGAGATGTTTCAGGAGCAATGATCATGGAAGGAAATAAAGGAATGTCTTCACCAGAATAACCCCTTGTAACTCGCGTCATGTGACTAAAAACTTTATGTGTAAGTACAGGAGTAGGATAGGTTCTTGTGTGGGGTTGAAGAAGTCTCTTTTGCTTGTTTAAACAAATTGGGATAAATCTAGGATACATCAAAAACGTATGAGGGTTATCCAAATTCTTTACCATTGCATCAAAGATGAATTTTGAGAAATTAAAAGTTCTGTTTCTTGTCAGGCAGATAATAGTTGTAGCTATGTTGCTGCTAAACTGCTCCCAAGAAGTCTTTTTAGGACTCAAGAAGTGGAGGATTGTATGAATGAAAAACCTCCACTATGGTGAAAAATTACCTTTTTGAAATGTAAGCTTATCAGAATCAGTTACATACCCCATGAGAGCAAGTTTCTCAAATATCTCTGTATTGGGTAAAGAAGTAATTCCACCATTGTCCTCCAACTTTAGATGTCTTCTTAAGGATGCTTCAGTTACGGTCTTGGCTTGTCCATCTATGCTAGCAGTTAGTTCTACTTCTCTATTAACATTTGTGCCAGCATTAGTTGTTGTCCAAAATTGTTTGATAAATGAAGCATATATTGTTAGATTCTCTCTGAGGGCATAGTGAATGTAACTAGCAGTTAGGAAATCAATGATCTAATGAAACTCTGCACTTCCCTCTGGTTTCTCCAAGTATGCCACCATGTTGTACTTGTCGCAAAACTCCAAAGTAGCCATTTGATGAATAGAAAGTTGATTAAGGTTTTGGGATATGTTTGTAAGAGAGAGTATAGATGTTTGGTAGAGTTAATTGATATTTGAGAGAGTATTTACGAGTTTAAAGTGTCACCGACTGAAGAAGATTTGTACTTATCTTGAAGAAATCTTTTAAGTTTATAGAAAGATCAAGAAATCTTCAATTAGTCAAACCCTATAGCCTATAAGCATGGCAGTTGGCAGAAATTTAGCAATGGCTAGAAATTGGGAAGGAAATTTATTTATGGGTCAAACAGTACTAATGTTCTTCTAGCAGTACTAAAATTAGCCTAGCAGTACTAACTTTAAGCCCAGCAATACTAAAAGATAGTTAGCAGTACTAAGCAATACCCAACAGTACTAAGTAATGCCCAGTAGTACTAACTTGAAGAGACCAGTATTAACTTGAAATTCCTCTAAAGAGCTTTTCCATCATAAATCTCACTTTCTCTCTTTCTGTTTTTATGCTCACACATTATCTCTCAATTCTTTTTGCTCCCCAATTCACTCTTTCTGTTTTTCACACAACTCTCTTTATGTTTTTGAGCTCACAATTTCTCTCTATTCTTTTTGCTCACCAAGTCACACAATTTTGTACAAATTCCATCAATTCCATTTGTTGCATACTATCCTCCCCACTTCCAAGTGTGTAACCTCTTTAGAGAGGTGGATCATTGGACTTTTAGATGCAGCCTCAAACCTAGTTTAAGCATCTACATCCCCAATATGGTAACTTGACACCTAGGACCACTACCTGAACCAAAGTCCCAAAGGACTTAATTCAATAAGTGTTGCCATGGATTAGGTCTTAGTTTATGTTACCACTGTCCTGCTCTACTTCAAAGCTAGAAGTAGTAGTGGCAGCCCTTTCCATTCTGTCACCCAACTCCTTATGGATAACCTCATCACCAACCTTTGTCAAGGGGACCACCAGACTAAGGTACCTTAGTGTCCTGACCTCTTTTGACTTTCCTATGTATTTGACAGTTTTTGCCTGATGTAACAAATCTTTCCAATCATACTTGAGAATATAATAGACATCATGAGCCTCCCCTCAAACAATACTTCACTTGATAACAGACAATCAATTATGCTTATCCTGCAAATGTTAGTCCAAAAATACAATCCAGAGCATTTTCTTGACTAGCAGTATTAATTTTGACTAACAGTTTTAACTTTAGTAGTTTTAAGTACAACTAGCAGTACTAATTATACTTAGCAGTATTAACATTTGCTTTAACAGTTTTAACTCTGTCTTTATTAATTATACAACAACATGCCTCTATTCATCACAAGCATACTAGAAAAGACTAGATATACATGTGAGAATTCATGAGGATCCATATTTATGTATAACCCATGAATAGAAGTTAAAACTGTTAATCCTTCCCTTAATTCAGGCTTTAGGGATTAAGCATACCAATGCTTGCAATCAAAAACTAAAACCTAGTCACATCAAAGGCTTTAGTAAGAAGATCTGCAACATTGTAGTCTGTATGAATCTTGACCATTTCAATCAACTTTTTCGCATATGACTCTCTAATGAAGTGATGCCTAATTTATATGTGCTTGGTCTTTGAATGATAGACAGGATTTTTCACCACACAGATTGCACTTTTATTATCCACATAAATCTTTGTCTTTATAAAGTTGTAAACATAATCAAGTAATTGATTTTAATGCCAAAGAACCTGTCCACAACAGTTAGAAGCAGCAATGTATTCTGCTTTAGTTGTTGAATTAGCCACAATTGTTTGTTTCTTGCACTGCCATAAGACTAGCCTGCAGATTAAGAACTGACAACCTCCTGTTGTAGATTTCCTATCAATACTAGCACCAGTATAGTCACTATCAGAATAGGCTATCAAATTCATAGGTGAATCCTTAGGATACCAAAGGCCCAAAGTGGGTTGACCCTTAAGATATCTAAAGATTCTCTTCACTGCATGCATATGAGAAACTTTTGGTTGAACCTAAAATCTTGAGCAAGCATACACAGCAAACATAATGTCTGGCCTAGAAGATGTTAAGTACATCAATGATCCAATCATGGACCTATATAAGTATACATCAACATCTGTACCAGTTGTATCTTGTGATAAATACTTGTGTGTCTCCATTGGAGTACTTGCTGTCTTCACATTAGAAAAGCCAAACTTCTTTAAGATGTCATACACATATTTGTCCTGACTAAGAAATATGCCATCTTTTCTCTTCTCAACATGTAGACCTAAAAAGAAAGTGAGTTCCCCCATGGAGCTCATCTGAAATCTTTTATGCATAAGTTGCTCAAACTCAGTACTCAAAGACTCCTTGGTAGAACCAAAAATGATGTCATCTACATACACTTGAACAAGTAGAATGTCATTCTTGATCTTCTT
The DNA here is from genome assembly GCA_026074375.1 of Tanacetum coccineum. Classification (NCBI taxonomy): domain Eukaryota; kingdom Viridiplantae; phylum Streptophyta; class Magnoliopsida; order Asterales; family Asteraceae; genus Tanacetum; species Tanacetum coccineum. Next base: position 48,716 of record BQNB010035063.1, read on the forward strand.
TATGAACAAAGTCTTATCAATTGTCCCTCTTCTGAATCTATTTTCTAACAAGTAAGTAGATAAAGTCTCATACCAGGCTCTAGGAGCATGATGAAGACTATATAATGCTTTCTCCACCTTGTACACTCTATTTGGAAATTCTGGATACACAAAATCTAGAGGTTGGTTAACATAAACCTCCTCTTTAATAGTGCCATATAAAAATGCACTCTTAACATCCATTTGGTACACAGTGAAACCCATAAATAATGCAAAGGCTAGAAATAACCTGATTGCTTCAATTCTAGCAACCGGAGCAAACACCTCCTCATAATCTACACATTCTTCTTGTCTATAACCCTATGCTACCAGCCTGGCTTTGTTCCTAACCACAATACCTCTTTGATCTCTCTTGTTTCTAAAGACCCATTTAGTACCAATGGCCTTCTTTCTACGAGGTAAATCCACCAATGTCCAGACATTCAGTAGTTTGAACTGGAGAAGCTTTTCCTGCATATCTTCTACCTAACTTTCATCATCCAAGGCCTGAGTTACCTTCTTTAGTTCCATCTGGGTGAGAAAACAAGCAACCAAACAATTTTGGAAATCTTTATGATTTGTTCTTCTCTGCTTGTTTATAAAGGATATTAATCCTGCTTCATTCTGCTCGTGAATTCTTTCTTGTCTGTACAGCAGAATTCACCTCTCCAATGATTTGTGCTTTAGGATGATCCTTATGGATTCTGGTTGTGGGAATAGGACTGACTGTAACACCCCGCTCTGATAGAGAGACAAAGGGTCACATTATGGTTTTACATCAGAACATATAACGCAACCGGAAGACTTTATTTAATAAATTATAGATCCAAAATCAAAATATCATTCCAAATGTATAAAAGCCTAAACATAAGGGGTCTAAGTGAAAAGTTCAAAAGATAAAGGTCTTCTAAACATTATTCAAAAGATAAAGGTTTACTAAGGTAGGTCTTCTACTCTTCCTACACACATCTCTCATTTCCTAGCTTCCCGCTTAACACCTGCTGCAGGAAAAGAAAACACGGTTGAGCTAACGCTCAGTGAATAGATATAATAACAATAACAGTAATAAAATGAAGGAATGAACGAAACGAATCACGCGAACTTGCAAAAAAAAATGCCGAAGGATAGATATAGAACAATGAATAGGAATAGAGTAATCAAAGGAATGCCCACGAGCCCAAACAAATGTCTAAAACATGCCACATGCTTAGACCCAAAACAAATATCTCCATATAGTCAAATGTATACAGGTGGATCAGACCTGATGTACCTAAATGTGAAATGGGGTGTATTGCACATACTCACCATTCACTAAAACAAAACAGAACAAAGTACCTAAGATGCATCCATACGCTCCCTACAAAACAAAGTCATATCCAAATACACAAGTACTAATGACGAGTATACAATCATATCAAATCAAATCATATTCAGTGCACATACAAAAGGGAACACCGTGGACCAATCACACCGCCACAGATAGTGTCATGCCGTCGGTGCATCAATGACATGGCCATGGTACCTCCATGGCTAGTTATAAATAGCTCGGGCAAAGGGTTAGGCAAAGGATAGCAAACAATAAATTTCAAATGTTCTAATTATGGTAACAAATCTTTTGGCATAATCAATAGGAATCAAAAGGATCACAAATAAAGATATCAAGTCAAATGGAATGCCAACGAATATCAAATGAAACCAATCATGGATAACAAATCAAATGGGATATCAATAGTATCATACAAATCAAAGCAACTAAAATCGAATATGAGACAAGTCATGAGACGTCCTTACTGAAAGGATAGAATATTTGTACCTTAGCGAATGCACACAGAAAGAAATGAGCACAAACGGAAGGAATTCACACAAGAGTCACCGGATCTACAAAAACATATTTATTTATATTACTTGACTTGTTTACTACTCAACTTTCCAAAATAAGAGTTGACTTTACTTATTTAGGGTTTCCAAAATATTTTGAAATTTACGAGTTATTTTAGGTATGTTTCCTTACTTAAAAGTCTAACCAAATTACCTTTAAAAATTAAGCCAAAAATCCCAGGTCTTCCTTAATGTATCTAAAGTGTCCCCATTTAAGGATTTAATTTATTTTCAATTTTAGATGACCCTATGACCCTTGTTACCCAAAACAGTCCCGAAATCAGCATGTCAGAAACTTATGAAAGGTTGACACGAATTTACCCTACTTAGACATCTTGAAAAATTAAGAAAACAAACAGGGAAGTAGCTAATATCATGTAATTTTACCAGTTTTAAAATTAGCCTTTAACTCCTTATGGTTTTCCAATTAAAAATAAAATGCTACAAGTGAGATTTTCGGATTTGATTTCCAGAATTGACACTTAATCTTGTAAAATCTAAAAATTGACCTTCCCGACCTCCAATTGACATGA
>BQNB010035064.1:0-51144 GCA_026074375.1 Tanacetum coccineum
AGATTTTCGGATAATTCGACAAGTGGCAATCCCACTCCTTCGGATCCTATCATCGCTTCTTCTTCCCCCTCGTTTACTCCTTTTGAAGGAGGAGATTTTATCTTGGAAGAAATTGAGACTTTTCTACGTACCCCGGAAGAACTTTCTAATTTAAATGACGATTATTACGACACGGAGAGAGACATTCTTTACCTTGAGAAATTACTAAATAAAGACCCGTCTTCGACTCTCCCTCCGATGAAGAATGACGACCTTAAACAAGTTGATGTTACTATGACGAAGCCTTCAATCGAAGAACCACCGAAACTCGAGCTTAAGGATTTACCGTCTCATTTAGAATATGCATTTTTAGAAGGAATCGATAAATTACCCATCATAATTTCTAAAGAATTAAAAGAAGAAGAAAAAGTCGCCCTTTTAAAGGTTCTTAAGTCACACAAATGGGCCATCGCATGGAAAATTTCCGACATTAAGGGTATCGACCCTAGTTTTTGTACTCACAAGATCTTAATGGAAGACGACTTTAAACCGGCGGTTCAACATCAAAGAAGGGTGAATCCAAAAATTCATGAGGTTATCAAAAAGGAAGTTATTAAACTCCTTGATGCCGGATTGATTTACCCTATCTCCGATAGTCCGTGGGTGAGCCCCGTTCATTGTGTGCCTAAAAAGGGTGGCATAACCGTAGTTGAAAACGAAGATAATGAGTTAATACCCACTAGGTTAGTTACGGGATGGCGAGTTTGTATTGATTACCGAAAGCTTAATGACGCCACTTGTAAAGACCATTTTCCGTTGCCTTTTATGGACCAAATGTTAGAACGTTTAGCAGGGAACGAATATTTTGTTTTTAGATGGATTTTTCGGATATTTTCACATTCCAATTGACCCGCAAGACCACCTTCACTTGCCCTTATGGGAGGTTTGCTTACCGACGTATGCCTTTTGGCTTATGTAATGCTTCGGCCATGTTCCAAAGGTGCATGATGGCCATTTTCCACGATATGATCGAGGAAACAATAGAGGTCTTCATGGACGATTATAGTTGATTTCTCGGTTCTTCTGGGGATTCTGTCTCGTCATGCATCTCCATTTAGACAAAATGGCTATACGGTGCGAAGCACAAATTAGTTCTAAATTGGGAGAAATGCCATTTTTATGGTAAAAGAAGGCATTGTTTTAGGACATAAAATTTCAAAGTCCGAGATTATGGTTGACAGAGCTAAAGTTGATGTTATAGCTAAACTCCCTCATCCGACTTCCGTTAAAGGCGTTCAAAGTTTTTTAGGTCACGCCGAGTTTTATCGTCGATTTATTCAAGATTTTTCTAAAATCGCCCGGCCGATGACCCATCTTCTTGAAAAAGAAACCCCGTTTGTTTTTTTGACAGAATGTATTGAAGCGTTTAATATACTTAAGAAAAAGTTAACTGAAGCCCTAATTTTATTTTTAGTTGCTTTCCGATTGGGATCTTCCATTTGAAAATTTGTGCGACGCTAGTCAGTACTGAGATTACACTGGGGGGTAGGTGCAGTCTTGGGCCAACGTAAGACCAAAACATTTCCAGCCTATACACTTATGCTAGTAAGACCATGACGGATGCTCGAGCAACATTACATTATGACGAGACAGGATTTAATAGCCGTAGTGTATGCTTTCGAGAAATGTCCAAGCCTTACTTAGTCTTATCAAGACCATAGTGTGTATACGGACCCCACTCGGCTCTTAGTATCTTCTTGCTATAACACGATTGAAGCGATGTTGCTTGGGGGATTCTCTTACTCCCAGAATTGATGTCATTTTCGTGATAAAAAAAGAGCGGAAGAATCTCAATGCGGTCGATCATTTATCAAGATTAGAACCCTCATCAAGGTTGATCTCGAGAAAAAGGAAATTACCGAAACATTTCCTCTCGAGACTCTTGGTATCTTTTCATGGTGATTCTAGTACCCCATGGTTTGCCAACATTGCAAATTACCATGCGGGGAATTTTATTGTGAAAGGGATGTCGTCCCAACAAAAGAATAAATTCTTTAAAGACGTTAAGCATTATTTTTGGGTACTAAACCCTATTTATTTAAGATTTTGTGCTTGATCAAATGATGATGCGATGTGTTTACGGCAAGAAGCCATTTTGATATCCTCACGACTTGCCATAATGGACCCACCAGGGGACATCATGGTGCGAACTACCCCGCTAAGAAAGTCTTTGATTCTGATTTCTATTGGCCGACTATTTACCGTGATGCCCATGACTTGGTCACACGGTGTATGTGACGCTTGTCGATGTGTCAAGAAAATAATCTCGTATAAAAGATGAAATGCTCAAAATGCAATTCAAGTATGCGAGATCTTTGACGAGTGGGGCATCGATTTTATGGGACCGTTCCCGTCTTCTCGAGGGAACAAGTACATTCTCGTGGTCGTCGACTACTTGTCAAAATGGGTTGAAGCAAAAGCGCTCCCCACTAACGATGCCAGAGTTGTTGTAAAATTCTTGAAATCTCTTTTTTACCCGATTTGGAAACTCCCCGTGCTATAATTAGTGATACCGTGGTACCCATTTGTGTTAATGATCAATTTGCTAACGTTATGCTTACGTATGTGAGTTACTCAATCGTCTTTCTATCCGCGTATTCATCCTCAAACTGAAGTGGACAAAGTTAGAGGTTTAAATCGTGGTTTGAACGTATTTTAGACAAGGATCGTAGGTGAAACCGTGCTTATGTTTTCCGATAAGTTAGATGACTGGCATTTATGGGATTTTCGTACCGCAGTCAAGACACCCATTGGGTGCACTCCTTATAAGCTTGTGTACGGAAAGACGTGTCATCTTCCTATCGAGCATGAGCACAAGGCCTATTGGGCCTTAAAACATTATAATTTTAACGTAAGATCTTGCGGGTCATCACCAGAAAGAAAAAATCAAAATGAATGAAATTAACTGAACTCGAGAATCAAGCTTAGAGAATTTCTTTTAATCTATATAGAGAAAAATGAAGAAAAGATTTCATGGACTCTAAGATTAAAAACCGCATTTTCAATGTTGGTGATCGAGTTCTTCTCTTCAATTCTCGATTAAATATTTTCTCAGGCAAGCTCAAAACCCGTTGGACCGGACCATTCACCGTTGCTCAAGTTTTTTCCTTATGGTGTCGTCTATGTTATCTCAAAACTGTAGGGACCTATCATTTCAAGAGTGAATGGTATAGACTTAATATTACTTTAGAGGAGACATACCACATATGGTTGTCCCGGATCTCAAAACTTTCCCCATGGACCACTAAATTCGGGGTCGAGTCAGGCTCATGACTCGGTTAACAAAAACAAGCACTTCGTGGGTGGCAACCCATGCTTTCTTAGTTGTGTACTTAATATAATATTTATGAATAAAGTGTGAGGTGAGGCATTTATCTTCATCAGCCCGGCGCGGGTTTAGAGTCGATATCTGGGCTCGACCTTAACCCCTCTCCTTTTTCGTGTTCGTGTGTTTTGTATTTTATGTCAAGGATTGCTCGAATTTTGAAGACTCTCGTGCTCGTGGTTTTGTCCATCGTCCACTCGATCTTCTATCCTTAGCATGCTTTTATATGGGAATCCAATATCCTAGATCTTATTGATTAACATTTATCTATTAGCATAATTAATAAACGGCTTTAGATTTGCGTAGAGACCCCTTAATATTTGGATTATGCCTCTTGAAATTTGGATGGGAGGGGGGTGACAGTATCACATGGGCATTGTGGTAGTTCTAGTATGGGGGGATCGTTTTCGATTTGATCTTAGTGCATTTGCCTTTGTCTTCACGTAATCCGTTTTGCACCAAAAATAAGTGATTTTATGACAAAATTTAAATTTTTTTCAAGAAGTAGAAATAAGTGTTTGACATAATGTTGTTTTGTCTTTTAAGGGATAACTTTTTGACTCTGATCGAGCATGGTACGCTCTAGCTTGCCCCTTAATTATATAAATCTAGCTTTTTGCTAGTCTTTTATACAAGAAGCTTTAAAACGCGAATTCTAGCTTATAAAGAGCAAAGAGTTTGCAAGTTTCCATGATAGACTTTAAATATGCAAAGCTTGTTTTATTAGACTAAGCATTCGCGGATCTTTTTATTAAAGATTTTAAATTTGCGAAGAACGAGAAATGATAGAGTTTTATATAAGTAGATGCTAAACATAGAGTAGTTGGATCTCTTTAAGGCTCATAGAGGCTTAATTGTGGCTTTTTGCCAAGCTTAATACACATTATATTAATTGTTGAAGATAAATAAAGTTGACTTTGGTTTTTGCGATTCTTAGTTCTAGTTTTTAAATCATTTCGTAGAGATTCCTTCTTGTGAAATTAAGGTTACATCGGGTTTTGTCAGTGTCTGTGAGGAAATAGCGCTACCGATTCCTGACGGCTCGGCTCTGTATGTCTAGGTAGGTTAAAAGATCTCACAGGGACTTGAAAATCTTTTGGCTTAAAATAATAAGTTATGTAAAAACCGATGCCGGAAATAAGACCACTCCCTCTTGCCGATACTCAATCCGATGTGGCAGTCTTCTAAATAAGGACATAGTAAATAATTCGAGGACTGATAAAAGTTTGTTGATCTTGCCGGTCACAAACCGATGTTACGCCTTTTAAAGGTCGAGGATCACCTGATGTCGAATAAGACTCATGGACCATGTCGGCTCGCCTACCGATTGTGGCAGTTGTTTTAAAGGAACCAAGGTTTAATAATGTTGCTATTAATAATAATGTTAATAATAAAGCCAAATTTTTCGACTCCGGGGTTCGTCTAATAAAGCCTCTGTCTCTTGACTGTAGTTGAGTTGTTTCGATGAAATAAAAAAGGCTAACCCCTAAAATCATGCGAAAATTAAGAACCGAATGTGGACTCCTTTATTCTCACCATATCGTCTCTTTAGGAAATGATTTCAAACTAATGTGGTCTAAACAGGGTTTTACTTTATGGAATAGACATTAATTTTTTGTCACCAATAAAATAAATAAAACTCTTAGGAGGACTTAAGAATAAGGGACGAAAGTCGCAATGCTTTCACAGTTAGCATTTATGGGAGAGTATGTTAGCAATGTTTAACTTGTATTAAATCAATGATTTCATTTTAAGCTTGGTTGGGACGGGTTGTGTGAAAATCAAGGACGATGAATTTATCCTTTTAGTAGTTTCTTGTTCCTGAAAGTTTATGATATGTATGAATAATAATAATAAATGCATAAAAATGGTTAAACGGGGGGCTTTTCAAAACTAGTGATTTCTTATTCCCCTTAGTGAAAAAAACACTTAGTACTTTCTTAGTAGATTAGTCTAGGGGGTTAAAGAATTTGTGGTTTTCTAGTTTGTATTTATGGGACATTGCGTGGGACACGGCAATAGTTAGGTCATGGGGATTTTGTGATGTGCTTAAATCCACATACCTTTTACCTTAAAAAAATGAGCTAAAAAGACCAATAATGACCAAGATAAATACAGAAATGCATTGTATTCGTTTGTATTGTGAATTGTGTCTTGCATGTAACGAATATTGCACAAAAAGACAAAAATAAAGCAAACGGACAAAACCGAGCACCGGGGAATAGAAAGATTTTAAGAATATAAAGCCAAAGGCGAATTTATCTCAAGTCTTAATCCAAATCCTATCCTATTAATCCTTTAACCCTAAAGAAACCCTAAAACTATTACGAAGTTAGTCCTTGGGGACTAACACCATCAGTCCAAACCAATTACACCATTAGTCCTTAACTTTAACTACCGTTAACCCATTAAAACCTATAACTTAAAACCCAGCCCATCATAAATTATAAAAAGGCCCAATCCCTCTTTTTAACCTGTTACCCAGGTCAACCCCTTTGGTCAAATTGTACAACCTTTACCCATTTCCCTCCATGGCATTTTAAGTCCGTTTTTGATTATTTTAGCTCGTTTTTAAAGGTAAAAGGTATGTGTATTTAAGCACATACCAAAGCTTAAAAACGTATGCAATGACATCACATGAAGGCCACGCTGGCAATCAAAGAGCACACGATTGGGTAAAATTAAGGGCACATAATCCAAGGGCTGACTCGACTGCTTAATGATGAAGCAATGATTGGATGGACGAGATTGAAGCTCAGGAGCGTCTCAAGGACCTAGAACCTTTATCTCTTCACTATATAAAGAGGAGGCCTCACACACAACAGACTGTCTTAATTTGGAAGCTTATTGTCTAGTTTTAGCTTATTGTTCTTAATTTGTATTTTCCTTTTTCAAGTATTGTAAACTTTTATGAATTAATAAAATTTAAGTTTAATTAAGATTCTAGTTTGATTTACAATTCTTAATCTTTTTCTTAAATTTGTTAAAACATGTTTGAAATTAGTTAAATAAGCTTCTAATAAGCTAAAACTGTCACTTAAGCATATATAAGTTCAAATAAGCTTACACAAGCTTACTTGAGCCCTTGTTCCATTGGTTGAAAGATTTGGTATGGTTTTGAGCTTAATGGATGATAAGCCAATTTTGGATGGGCTTATGGGTTTACTAGCTTATCTCTGATAAGCTAGAGCTAGTAGAATAAGCTCTAAAGAGCATCCAGTCCCTGTTTAGCTGGGATAGAAAGGTACTCTCCCTATTTCCTTCTTTTTCTTTTTGACTGTTAAGCTTAATAAGATTGCTTATTGTTTTGATTAATTATGCTTAATCCTGCTTTTATTAAGTTTATTTAGTCTTTAAGTAGATTACTGCATTTAGATTAAAGCATTTCATGTCTTATTGTTAGCCTTTATTTTAAAACTGTTTAAAAAACCAACAATATGCTTATTGTTCTAGCTTATTAATTAGTGCTTAATTATGGTTGAAAATTGCTTAAAAGTACTTGATATCCTTAGATCTTAATCTGTTTTAAGTTTTATAGCTGTTATAGATCTGTTTGCAAGCTTAATATAGGAAATAAGTTCTTAAAGGGGTGTTTGGCACAAGCAGTATTAACTAGAGTTAGTACTGCTTAGGCCATTTTGGTCTTTGAGTCAAATTCAATTAGCTTAAACTTAGCTTTTAAGTTAGTTTTTATAAGTTTTAATAGTTTAAATCTAAAAAGTTAAGATTAATATAGCTATGGTTTGATTATGTGGTATCCTAGGTTGCTAGAATTGCTTATTCTGCTAGATCTTAGATTATGGCTAATTAGTGTTCATTAAATACTTGTTTTAAGCTTAGTATGCAGTAGAAGTAAGTTAGAATAGTTTGCATTTGTCTATTATGATTTAAGTCAAAATCTGTCTTAGTTCTAAATGTTAATTTTCCAAACTTAAGTCCAATCTTTAGTAGCAATTCTAGGTTAGTTATAAGTGGTTTTAAGGTCTGAATTTGTTAGCATAAGCTTAATACTATATAAGGTCAATCTGTTTTAGCTTATTTTGTAATTGCACCTTCATTAGCTTAGCTTAAATAAGGCCTGCAATTAGCACTTTTTAAACTTCAAAAAATTCAAAAAAAATAGTTTAGTATAGTCCGCCACTTTTTCAAAGTCCTTTTTCTAGCTTATTTTTTATCCAAATTTTCTAATTCTTGTTTTTATGAGTACTTAGGATGTCAATGTTCATCTGTTTTTAAGTCCTTCCTTATATCCAATGCTTATTTGTTCTTAAAGTTAGCTCTAAATTGGCATTTTGTTCTTTGAATCTGCTAGTTAAGGTCCTCTTTTCATTTTAGCTTTTGAGAGCTTTTTAGCTTTTATAATTAGTCAATTCCTGGTCACATTTGCTTATTAGGGCTAGGTAGTTAGATGTTTTAGCTTATTAGCCTTGCTTTTGCTTTTAGAATCTTAAAAATCCATAACAGTTAGCTTATAAGTCATTTTGTATAGTTTAGCTATTCTGCCATTTTAGTTCAGCTTAATCTAGCTTATTTGTAAGTTTCATAAAAAAGTCCTTTTAGTAAATTAGCTTATTTTTTCGTGTACTTTAGTTTTTTCAAAAAAAAAAAAAATTCAAAAAAAGGAAACCACAGGGGTCAAACCTGTGACCTCCCCCTTTCATAGCCAACGACTTAACACCAGACTCCTTAACCAACTACCCTTGGGACTTTTTCATTAAGTGTTTTTTCTTTTAATACTTATAGTAATTTTCTAGAATTGCTTATTCAGTCTTAATAGTTTTTTTAACTGCTTATCATTTAAGCGACTTTTCCAGTTTTCATTTTTCTTAGATTCTACATAGTCTAAAGTATTTTCTATAAATTTTCTAAATTTTTATAAATTAGTTTAGTATTTTCAATCAATTTTCTAGATTAAAAGTGTTTTTACTTCATAATAAATAAAATAAAAATCAAAAAAATATAATTCTTTTTTCTAAAATTATTTTTAGTCATTTATGATTTATAAAAAATAATAAAAACATTTTTAGGGTTAAATTTTAATAGTTTAGGTTTTAGTCGCGTTTTTAATTCCCCGTTAACGTTTTAGGTTTAAATCTTTAATTGCCTTAATTGATTGCTTGTCTTTACGTGTTTTTGCATTTATATTTGTAAAAATAGGATACCAAATCAAAATCTTAAAATATTCAATCACGCGATCATGAACTTAACCTCGATTTTCAATTCGCACCTCGTCAGGATACGACTCGGGAAGGTTTTGAATTTTACTTTGGATAAAAATAATCTTCTAGAATCCTCACGGAATACTTATTACTATACTATTATTGATATTATCCTTATGTACGTGTTCGGAGACAAACCACTAGCATTCTATGAATGTCTTCGGTCTTGCTCGTAGTCTTGGTTCTATTATCTTTATCTTGTATCTATATGTAGTTAGCTTGATCTTAAGCTTGCTCTAACTTGCAAGATAAATTGTGATCTTGAGCTTCTTTGAGATCACCACTTTTGCATCATCACATCAATATCATCGTGAATCTTGTTATCTTCTGAACTTGGTGACATCTGGACCGACATGCTCGTACTTTTCTTTTGTCTTGAAAGCTATTGAGTTAACTTCCTTGGATTGCTTCATCTAGAACACTTAATGACTTCAAGGAAGATTTTTTGAGTATCAGAGTAGAAGAAGACTTGAGTTTTTGGGTTCATTTAACCCCCTAAATCATGCAAATATGCCCAGATTACGTGCTTAATCATTTGTTTTTGGGTTTTTAGCATTTGGATGGCATTTGGAGTAAATACACATGACTTGGGCTCATTTGGAGAAGAAACGGACAAGATTTCGTACCTACACTAAATCTCTTAAAGATTTATGCATACAGTGCGTGAAGACGGTGTCGCAGGCATAAAGCGACGCCTTCGTGATCTATATGGTGACGGTGTCAGGACGTGGCCGACTTAAAGAGGATCGAGAATCATCCACGTGGCGACGGCGGCAGGACTTCAAAGCAACGCCGTCACAACGATTTTCCTATATATATTAAAACCGAAATTAGGGTTTTAGGTGTGTAATTTTGTATAACTTTAGGGAGATGAACCCTAGTCATTCCAATAACTTTTAGGGTCGTTTATATGGCCTCAAAACCCTATTGTAACTACCTTTAATCCATGTTTTAATCAAGTAAGATTTTTTTATCATTAATCATTCAATATGTATATGTGTTGTTTGATTGATTTATGTTCTTGCTTTATCTTTAACATGCTAGGCTAAATCCTCTTTTTATTTACTTATGATTGCATGAAACTTAGGTTGTAGATCCTTTTGATGTTGCTTCTTGTTGATGGATGTGCGCGTTAGGCTTTAGAAAACTAGCCATAAGATATTAAATTGGCATAGACGTATAGGGAAACATGAGTAGTGTAGAAAGGATACCATCGATAACAATCTTCATACTACCTTACCCCTAATATGCTTGATCTCTCTTAAGAAATTTCACATGCATTTAATATACTCTTAGGGACCTTGTAATAGTCTTCATACTACCTTACTTGTGCGTTTCCCTAACAGAATATTAAACAGACGATGGGTTCGTGTAATCCGTTCATGACTTAGGAAATACTTACACAGATCATCAAAAGTGTGACAAGGCAACATATCTAGGAGAAGCAATCTGAGGAGTAGTGCATGATTAGGTAAATACATCTTTTTTATCATAAAGTTATCACCAGTAGTTTTAGATTATATTTAGTTTAATTATTAGTTAATCAAACTAACCTCTCAAACCATGATATTTACCTGCTTTCTTATAAATATAAAAACACAAAAAAAAATCTTCTCTCAGCCCCTTAAAATTCTGTTAGACCGTGTTCGAGCATTCCCAACCTATTCCCTTAGAGAACGATAACAACCCCTGAGTCTTGCCTTACTACACTACAACGGTTAGGTACTCTGCCTAGGGGATTGTAAAACTTCTTGTGAAGTCTTTACGATACCCGCACCAAGTTTTTGGCGTAGCTGCATGGGGAATAGTTAGGTTCGATCATTGTTTAACTTAGTTTTACTCGCTCGAATCCTTTTAAGTGAGATTTTATTTTTGTTATATTAACTTTCTCGTAGTCTATCATTTCTTTGTGTATTTGTTTCGTAATCTATTATCGTCAACCACTATGGGAGACGCGAATCCTATCCGTACTCTTGGAGATTACTCCAAACCTAGCCACGAAGGCTACAGGAATACCATTGAGCTCCCCTTAGGGAACAATGTGGTACCTCTTCGATCTGACACCATCCGGTTGGTGCAAAACGGATGCTCATTCCACGGACTTTGGTCCGAGGATCCAAACCAACACCTCAAGGATTTCTTAAAACTATTGGACTCACTTGACCTTGACGGTGAAAATAGGGAAATAACGTGCTTACGTTTATGTAGGATCCCGATAATCATTTCCACTTCTTATAACGAATCACGAATCGAACTAGAAAATAGAGAGAGGTTATTCTAGTCAGCGAGACTGAAGAGAGAGAGAGAGAGTGAGACGAGACATATAGAAAAGTAAAATATTATACATGACATCCGACTAACTTTTCCTAGTGAATAGTAATACCTTAAATAGCCCGACACATAAAGTGACGTTCGGGATATTTGACTAGGACCCGGGCTCGGGTTTTGCTTGGGATTAAACCCGAAACATATACAATATTAGATTAACTATCGAGCCCGATTCCCAATACTTTCCTATTACAACGTTAACTAATTGATTGACTGAGACTAACATACATAATGGATGAAATTCATGTTCGACTCAATATTTTGAGGCTAACAATCTCCCCCGAAGTGAGTTCATTGATGACACTCCTTCATGAGATCAATGAGATTGCTTTTATCGTTAATCTCATGTGGTCTTGGTCTTTCTCTTTGTTCTTAGTTGTAGGTTTGTTCCTTCATGCTTTGTGATCTTGACTTTGAGCCTTTGTCTTTGTCTTTTAGTTCGAGATCTTTAAATCTTATTCCTTGCTTGTTTTGTCGTCTTTTCCATCTTGCGATCTTGTGTTTTGACCAACGTTCTCATACTATGCCTCATCTTGAAAGCTTCAAATCAGAGTTAGCGGAAGTCTTTGTCTTTAAATCTTGAGCTTTCATGATAGATTGTCTTTGTAGAATGAGCATGAACATGTGGTAATGAATCGACTTTGGTTGATTAGGATACCGTCACCACCGTTTTAACCTGCAGGTTTACGTTAGTGATAATCCAGATAATTGATTTGAAAATCAATCGACATATTACTTGTAAAAGCGTTTTTGTAACACGTCGGGAGTTTTAAGCTTTTATCAAAATTCCGACAAGACCCGCAATTCATGTCACTGGACAAATCGATATCCCAGATGTACACAAGTTTGATTGCATATAATTCCGCAAGTACACCTACCAATAGCTGTTATGATGCTGACGTCCACGTGCAGGATTTCCATCTTCATTGTGAATACTTATAGTATCTGATTTGAATTTCTTTAAAAAATATATATAATATATATAATAAAATATATAATAAAATATATAATCCAAAAACAACAATAATCAATAAAACCGAGGAGTAGTATAGAATATCCCTGGGTCGTTTATCCCCAACGAGGCTGGACTGGAGAATCGATACAGTCGGAAAATTGGAGTTTAAATGAGATTGATGATTTGAGAGAGTAGAAAGCTAAATTAATCAATAACAAACAAAAACGATTGAGAAAAACCTAAAAATTATGAAATTAAGCTGAAAAACGAGAGCCAGGAATCCGAACAAGGGTTTTAAAAACCTAAAACTTCAAAATTATCCCTACAAAGAAATTTTTACTTCTAAACACTCTAGGAAATAATACTGAAGTAGAAAAGACTAGACTGTGAAAACGTGAGGTCGTTTGACCCAAAAACGAGTCACGACACGTTCCGTACCCGAGACCGGTTTTAACAATCAAAAGTTTGGAAAAATTAACCCTACGAAGCTTTTATAATTCTTTTCCTACGTAAAGTATGACTAAGACAATTTTTCTAAAAAAGAAAAAATGAGCAGAGTTTTGATAATTTTTGTATTTTTTATGAATTTTTAAAACTTTTAACGAAATTAAATTATAAAAAATAATAAAACTATTTTTAAAAATTCTAAAAAAATTACTAAAATTACTTTATACTAATACTGTCCTAAGAAAAATAAGAAACCCAAAATTCGGCTTATAAATAAGCCGAAAATAAGCTCAAACGAGCTTATAGCTATATGGGGAAAAACAAGGTTAAATACTTAACCACTTGGGACTCTAACGTAGATGTCCCAAGGGCACAACGGTAAGAGCTTGGTTATAAAAGGGGTGTATTGAGGGTTGAGACCCAGGTTCGAGTCTTGATCACCCGGGTTTCCCCTTATCTCCCCCTTTTTTTTTACAAAAACTTTTCAAACAAACTTGTTAAGCTCCTTGAGCTTATCATTTTTCATAACTACAATTATTTGAGAAAAGCTAAAAAATAAGCTGAAAAAGCTTTTTAGTGTGACAGAGAAGCTTAATTGAGCTTAAGCGGCAATATGCGTTAAAACTTTTTGACTTGTTGAGACAAATAAGGCTAGAATTCGAACAAATGAGCCTAAAAGGGGTTATCAAAAACAATTCCGGCCACCATTTACTGGGTGGGGGTTTGGGGTCTAAACTAGCTAATTAAGCACGGATGAATTAGAATGTACAACTAAATAAAGCTACAAAGGTAAATCAAATCAGGAGCATGCAAAGAATTAGCTTAAAGGGCATCATAGACTCAACAAAGCTATACACAAGCCTAAGGAACTAATAAGCTAAGAAACGTAAAGCAAAGAGATTTGCTATCCAAACCTAAATAAGCAACTAGGAACACATATAAGCGTAGATTTAAACAAACAAAAAGCTAAAAAGAGCAATATAAAGGCTATAAGCTATGCTGCTGAACGAAGCGTCCACCTATGACACATTTTGGCTTGAAAATAAGCAACAAAAGGGGGTCCTAAGGTCCGAAACAAAGTAGGTTAGACAAGCACTTATTGGCTTTCGCGCAGTAACGCCAATAGCTTGAGCTGAGGTTCACTAATAAGCTAGATAAGTGGGCTTGAAGTTGAGCCCCTAGCACCAGGGGAAATGAACAAAAAAAGTGGGGGCTTAACTTGACAGCTTGAAATAAGCTATCGCGCGATAAGAGCTCAAAATATGAAAAACAAAGTAAAACAGATGAACGCGTGAGGCTTATGAAAAGCGTATATTCAAAATTCCAATTTTTTAAAAACAAAGAAAAATGCGGATTTTTTCTTTTGAAAAAATGAGCATTTATTCTTAACTAAAGAATGACGACAAAAATCTTTTTGGCATTTTGACTTAGGTAACTTAATGACTCAAACACTTTTTAAACTTGTTTAGATATTCACGAAATAAACCACACTTTGAAACCTAAAACTCAAGTTTTCTAAATCTTAAGCAAATAAGCTTTTTGACTCTTCCTTAAATCTACCAGACTTGAAAAAAACTATGAGAAAACTTAAAAAACACTACTTTGGACTTAAAAACTTGGAAAACAGACTCCACATGGCTTAATGACTTAAGCCAAAGTTGGATAATTGACACCAACCCATAACCTTGCATTTTTGACCCATTTTGGGCTTAACCGAAACACCCCTTTAGGTATGCAAATCCAAATTTTAAACTGAATCTTTGAGATTTGAAACAAGATATCTAAAGACAGATAGTTAGCAACTACTAATGTGCAAGAATCAGCAAAAAGCAACAATAAATAAGCAGTAGAATAAGCTAAAGAGATATAAGCAAAATACAAGCTATTTAGGCAGATTTAAGGAAAACACAAATAAATAAAACAAAAGCAATTCAAAGGCATTTATGAGCATAAGGAAACTTTAATAAGCACAAAGGAAGCAAAAATAAGCAGATGAATAAGCTAATGAACAGTACTTAAGCAAAAATGTAAAATAGAGTATACCTTGATCCTTGCTCAAAACAGGAGTAAAGTCCACCTAAATAAGCTCTAATCCTACCCAAGCTTATAAATAAGCTGTACTAAACAACCCCAATGAGCCATCCATTTTTGCTCACTCATCCTTTAGCTATTAAACAATAACTTTTTTCCTTCTTTTAAATTCTTCTTAAATTTTTGTATAAAGGTTAAAAAAAGATTTTTAAAGGCTTATATTAAGAGCTTATAAGGTTTTTAAAGAGACACAAGTAACTTAGAACACAATGTAGAACTAAACTGAATTTTCATTAAAAAGAGAGTACAAGTACATTAAGTTAAAAATTAAACTGAACTAAAATTACACACTTAAAAAAAAACTAACTTGTTTGCCTCAAGGGCTTACAAAAGCTTTATATAGAAAAATAAGCTAGGGTTTGCACTCTTGGTGTGCTTCTTTGTAGACACAAAACTGACTTGTGTTTGTTGTGAGAGTGTAAACACACAGTTAATCCTGGCCCTTCATTTATCTTGGTGCCCAAGGTCTCAAATCCAAACCCTTGAGAATTTTTGTCCAATGGTTGAGTTGGGGATTGCCAAGGTGGACGAATGCCCATGTGGGGGTGGGGTTTGCTGGTGGTGATGGTTTTGGACGGTTTTGAACAGTATTCGAGGTGGAAAGGGACAGGATGTGGGGTTATAAGCTTTGGCGGGAAAGCAATGTAGAAGACAAACAGTAATTCAATTTCAGGGGTGAAGTTTGTGGTTTTGTCACAATTGGTCCCTGAGGGTGTATGTGGTTATTGCATTTTAAGTCCAAGTGGTTGTTAAAGTTTGGGGTGTTGGCAGAAACACCCCCCAAGGGTTATAATTGTTATTGCATCCAAGGTCCTTGTGAGTTATAGCTTTGATGGGTTGGCAGAGTTAGCCCTTGTGGTATATCTTTGGAGATTTGGCAGAATTAACCCTTGCAAGATTTTTCTTCTTTTTCCTTCATTAAATAAGTTAGGGACTTGGCAATTTTAGTCCCTAAACTTATTTTTCTTCACTTGGTGCTTTGGGTTTGACTTTGGATTTGTCGGGGTTGACTTGGGTTGACTTTTTCACACTTGGGCTTTGTCTTGACTTTGTCTTTTCCACGCTTTTCCATTCCGTGTCCGGTTTTGTCGTTTTGGCTTCGTTTTTCGTCCTTTTCTTAGATATCCGTTCCTGCACAACACAATTAGCAAAACAAGCATATGGAGTATGGCAAAGAATGGCTTGGAGAAGATATACAGTGATTTGAAAAGTTGGGGTGAAGGTTTGTGTGTTTAACAAGTTTGGCCCCTCGTGGTTTGTGTTTAGTTTACACCACACGTCCTTGTTAGATTGAGAGTTTGGGGACTTGGCAAAAATACCCCTTGAGGGTTATATTGCCAATTGCACCACAAGTCCTTGTTAGTATAAGAATGGGACCTTGGCAGTTTGCCCCTTGTGGTTTAACTTTGAGAAATTGGCAGTTTGGGCCCTTCTCTTCATTTCTCTTGTTTTCTTCTTTAAATAAGTTTAGGGTTTTGACAAATTTAGCCCTCAAACTTATTTTTCTTGACTTTTGGCTTCGGGGTTGACTTGGGTTGACTTTTCTACACTTGGGCTTGGACTTTGACTTTGTCTTTTTCCTGCTTTTCCATTCCGAGTCCGGTTTTGTCGTTTTGGCTTCGTTTTTCGTCCTTTTCTTAAATATCTGTTCCTGCACAATACAATTAGCAAAACAAGCATATATTTGGCATTTTAAGTCCGTTTTTGGTTATTTTAGCTCGTTTTTAAAGGTAAAAGGTATGTGTAATTAAACACATACCAAAATCCCCCATACTAAGGTATTGCCGTGTCCTCACGCAATGCTATGAAGTAAGCATTTGGAAAACTAAGAATCTCGAACACCCTCGACTAATAACTTCGAAAAGTAGCTAAGTGTTCATCGAGGAAGTTAAAGACTCATAAGTTTTGAAAATCCCCGTCTTTACCATTTTTTATATGTACACCTATTCTACACATCTTTTTGTATTTTTCATTTTTCTAGAACGTTTTGACTTTCGTTATTTAATAACTTTGAGGGATTATAGAACAAGATGCATTTCGATCCGAGAATGCCCCAAAAAGGATAAATTCATCGTTCCCGACTTTTCACTTATTCCAAACCAAGCTTAAAACGAAATCACTGTTAATTATGAGTTAAGATGCTAACACTACTCATATTTGCAATTTGTAAACTTTTCACTCCCGACAATTTACATCTTTAATGTGTGTGTGCTATTTTGAATTTCAACCATGGATCAATGTTTGCAATATTCTATGTTTCACGTTCCACCCGAGAATAATGAGTTTAAAGGCGAGATCATCCCATGTAGCGACTTTCGTCTCGGCACATCCCAACCTTGCGGTTAAGTGACCAGGCTTTTGACACCCCACAGAGACTAGTATCGGGACTCACGGACCTTAGGTTTCAAAAACTCTCAGGTTTTCTGTAAGCACATAGCTTATAAAATATAATAGCCAAAGTTCAAAAGCATATTTGAGTTTAACAAAAAGAGATCTTTTATTTGCACTTAACATTAACTATTTACGCAGTTGTAACCCTCGACCTTTTAGAAGGCTGCAACATCGGTTGTGAGCCGGCAAGATGCAGCAAACTTTTATCAACCCACAGTTTATATTTATTATATTTTTGCATTTTTCATCATTTTTTTTATATATATATTGGGAAAACGTCTTTTTGAAAAATTCAAGTATAAATTTGAACTAAGTCTAAAGTTTTTGCTATATACTATAAAAATTATTGATTTAAGTTTAATTTCCAAAAGTAGCACGTATATTAGTCAGGTTAGAATCTTATGGGAGAAAAAGCGACAAATTACACACATGAGCTCTTAAGATTTCCAAATAATCCTTGTTTAGCATCCAACTCATACTTAACACTATCATTTTTCGTTCTTCGCAAATATTCGCGAACGCTTAGTCTAAAAGTTAAGGAACAAGCTAGAGCTCAACACGCTCGATCGAGTCAAAATTTACTCTTATTCTACCCAGCAGGAAAGTCAAAATTGTGACAAAACACTTATTTTATTTTTGAAAATTTTTAAATTTTTTCATTTTTTTGAAATTTTGGTGGTAAAAACGGGATTACGTGAGAAACAACGGCTGCAGGCACAATCAAATCGAAGATCCCCCCATACTAGAATGAAACATTGTCCTCAATGTTTTACGAAGGGTTTCTACGTAAATCCTAAGCCGTTTATGAATTATGCTTAAAGATAAACGTTAGTCGATAAGATTAGGATATCGGGATTCCCAAATGAAGCTGAGGATTGTGAAGCTCTTGTGATTGAAGGATAAATACTGCGAGCACGAGAGGCTTCAAAAATCCAGGACATCCTGGACAATACAACACAAAACACAAAACATGGAAAAGGAAAGAGGCAAGCCTCCTCACAACAACTAAACACTTATTCATTACTAAGCTAGCATACTACTACTATTGATAAACTAGGATAAGCATGGGGGTGCCTCCCACGAAGCGCTTGATTAGTGGTCACTAAGTTGACCCAATTCCTCTGAATTTAGTTTGTCTTTAAGGCAAGGTTTGGAGGTCAGGGTATCCATAGCAGAGATATCTTCCTCCAAGTAGGTGCTTGAGACGATGACCATTTACTTCGAAAAATAGTTTGGCCTGGAGTTGGGATAAACTAAATGGTGCCATTCGGTGAAAACTTGAACGATGGTAAATGGTACACTGACCAACGGGACTTCACACTTGCCGGAGAAAATTTTCAATCTTGAGTTAGAAAGAGGAGGACTGATCACCGACGTGAAAAAGCGGTTTTTTGAATCTTTGCGTCATGAATCCTCATAGTTTTCTCTTTGTAGATCAAATAATTTTCATAGGCTTGATCACGTAGTTCACTTAATTCATTGAGTTAAAGTTTGCGTTGATCACCCGCGGTTTTGATATCAAAGTTTGCATGTTTAAGGGCCTGGTAAGCTTTGTGCTCCAGCTCAATCGGCTGATGACATGCCTTCTCCTTATACAAGTTGTACGGAGTGCCACGCCGATGGGTGTTTGTAAGCTATACAGGAGGCCAGAGAGCGTCATCCAGATTTGTCCGACCGAGAGGGCAACGATTTTCGCCACAGTCCTTTCAAGATTCTTTGTTAAACACGGATTTGATACTTCAAACCTGCCACCTTGTCTGGTGGGTTGTACGCGGTGGAGAGACGATGAGTGACTTCTATTTAAGCATGACCTCTTGCAAATTGGTCAATTGCAAAACATGTGTTCCCGATCTTCTGATGATGGCACGGGGAGCACCAATCTGAGCAAGAGAGATTTAAGAAATTTGCAAAACTACTCGGGCGTCGTTGGTGGGGTGCGCGTCGCTTCAAACCCCTTTTGACAGGTAATCGACAACCACAACGTATGTATTTGTTGCTCTAAGAAGATGGGACAGGTCCCATGAATTGATGCCCCAAGAACGTCAAAGAGTTCACAACACTTGGATGGAATTTTTTTTTCTGAGGCATCTCATCCCTTGTGAAAATTTCCTTGTTGTTGGCCGGTGTCACAGTTTTTAAACCAACTTCGTGGCATCTTTTTTATACTTGAAGGCAAAAGAATCCGGCATCAAAGACCTTTTTGGCGGTGAGATTTGCACCGTGATGTCCCCCGGTGGGTCCATTGTGGCAAGCTTCGAGAATGTCGAGAGCTTCTTTGCCGTGCACACACCGCCGGATCATTTGATCCGCACAGATTTTGAACAAGAAGGGGTCATCCCAGAAGTAGTGTTTGACATCTTTGAAAAACTTGTTTTTCTGTTGGGATGACATTCCCTTGACAATGAAATTCCCCGCATGGTAATTTGCGAAATCTGCAAACCATGGGGTACTATCAACACGAAGAGCAACCGATCCAAGAGTTTCGAGAGGAAATGTTTCCGTGATTTCCTTGTTCTCGAGTTTATCTTGATGAGGGTTCTCAAGTCTGGAAAGATGATCGGCGGCCAGATTCTCTGCTCCTTTTTTGTCTCGGATGACAACATCGAATTCTTGGAGCAAAAGGATCCACCGCATCAGTCTTGGCTTAGCATCCTTTTTAGCGAAGAGATACTTTATAGCAGAATGGTCGGTATACACTATGCTCTTAGACAAAACAAGATATGACTCGAAATCTCTCAAAAAGCGCTACACTACGGCAAGTAACTTCTTTTGGTCGTAGTGATAGTGGCTTGAGCTTCAGTCTGGTTTTGCTGGCATAGTGTATTGGTTGGGAAATGCTTGTTCTTCGTTGCCCTAGGGATGGCCCCAATTTCAAAATCACTTGCATCAAACCCCATAATTAGTTGAAGGCAAGTACCAGTTGGGAGCATTCAATAATCGAGGAGCCTCATTCTATTTTCTTTCTAAGTGTATTTAAAGGATATGGATACACTCTTTTGAGGAAGAAAAATCTTTTTCAAGCAGGTGAGTCATTGGGCGGGATATTTTTGAGAAGTCTTGTATGAACCGTCGGTAAAAACCGGCATGCCCAAGAAAACTTCGGACACCTTTTACAGTAGTCGGGTGAGGGAGCTTGGCGATAACGTCAACTTTAGCTCGATCGACCTCAATTCCTGATTTGGAGATTGTCCAAGAACAATGCCTTCTTTTACCATGAAATGGCTTTTCTCCCAGTTGAGGACCAAATTGGTGTCTTCACACCGTTTCAACATTTTGTCCAAGTGGGATAGGCATGTAGAGAAAGAATCCCCAAAGACTGAAAAGTCATCCATAAACACTTCCATCGTTTTTTCGATCATGTCGTGGAAGATTGCCATCATACATCGTTGGAACGTGCCGGGTGCATTGCATAGCCCAAAAGGCATGCGGCGATAGGCAAATGTTCCGTATGGGCAAATAAAGGTTGTCTTTTCTTGATCCTTTGGGTCTATGGGAATCTGGAAATAACCCGAAAAGCCATCGAGGAAATAATAGAATTGTTTTCTCGCGAGTCTTTCGAGCATTTGGTCCATGAAGGGAAGTGGGAAATGGTCCTTTCGGGTAGCCTCATTCAACTTTCTATAGTCGATGCACACTCTCCACCCTGTGACCAATCGAGTTGGTATAAGATCATTTTCATCATTTTTCACAACGGTCATGCCACCCTTCTTCGGTACACAATGCACCGGGCTTACCCATGGACTGTCAGAGATCGGATAAATCAATCCGGCGTCAAGAAGCTTTTCAACTTCTTTCTTGATGACGTCGTGGATTTTTGGGTTTACCCGTCTTTGATGCTGAACCGTCGGTTCGTAGTCCTCTTCCATGAGAATTTTGTGGGTACAAAACTCTGGGTTGATACCCTTGATATCAGAAAGTTTCCAAGCGATGGCTCGCTTGTGGGACTTAAGAACCTCGATTAGAGCTGCCTTTTCCTCATTCTTTAAATCTTTTGCAATTATGACGGGCAACTTGTCGTCACCCTCCAAAAATGCATATTCCAAATGAGGTGGCAAGTCCTTGAGTTCAACCTCAGGGGGCTCATTAACTGAAGAGTTTGCTTCACAGATTTTAAGATCTTTTCGAGTTTCCGGAAAATAATTTCCTTGATTGGGAGGTGGTGGTGAGGGATCACTATTAAGAATTGCTTCGAGGAGAAGAATGTCCCCATCAGGGTCATAATATGTTGGATCAACTTCCGGTGAAGTTGGATCATCCTCTATAGCAAGAAAAGAGTCGGCTTCTTCGAAAAGGAGAAAATCACTGTCCCCGAATGGAGTTAAAGTTGGAGAAACAGTAGAGACGATTGGATCATAGTAAGGAGTGGGATTGCCACTCGAGATCACATTTGAGAAACCAAGAACTTCTTGAGAGTATTCTTCACAAGCCATATCAATGACGTCAATTCGGTTTGCCGTCATATGATTGTAATTAGCCGTGTATCTCGAAGTTTGGTCCAGATTGAATGTAATGGCCTCTCTGCCAACACGAAGGGTTATTTCACCTTCGTATACATCGATTAATGCACGACTGGTCTTTAAGAAACTCCTCCCGAGGATTAGAGGTACTCGGGGGTCTGGCTCAAAATCGACGACCACAAAATCTGCAGGAAATTGGAACTTTCCCACCGTTACATAGACGTCTTCAGCGATACCGATTGGTTCAGAAATTGATCGATCCGCTAACTCAAGCGTCATGCAAGTCGGGGTTAGTTCGGGAAGAGAGATTTTTCCATACAAAATATGGCATAAGATTAATGCTTGCGCCAAGATCGGCCAAGGCGTTGCATGTATTAATCCCGGAGAATTCACATGGAATAAGAAAATCGCGGTCCTTGGTCCCTCCAAGGTTTCTTTGGTAACTTGTTTAGGATGACTGCTGAGCAATTCTCATTCAATGGGGTTCTAGCCATTTCACTCAACTTTTCTTTGTTTCCGATTAAAGTTTTTAGAGTCGAGGCGAATTTTGGCATAAGCATCAAGGCATCCGTAAAGCTAATTTCGAAACTCAAATCTCGAAAGATTTCATAGAATTTCTCAATTTGGTCGTTAGCTTTTTCACGACGTCTTTCATCATTTCTTCTTGAAGGAAATGGAATCGATGCTTTTTGGGTAGCCTTGAAGTCACTAACTGGAGCATTTACGGCTCAAGATTGATTTAAGATGGACAATAGGACAGACCTGAGGTGTGATGTCTTCGTTCATCCGTTATTAGTAGAAATCATCGTAACCTTTGTTACCTCGGGTTCACTTCACTACTTTCAGTAGAAGAAGAGTAATGTAAATTGGTGGTCCCCTTGTAAGCTATACCACTTCCGAGTTGGTAATACCCATTAAATCCTCTTTCGGGATAGTAAATAGTGGTTACTAAGGGAGTGATCCCGAATAGAGGCGGATTCATTTTGTGATAAAGTTACCTAGCATACTTTCAAGCCTTTGATTATTAAGTAGCCAAGTTGTTCATTATTTGGCAGGTTTGACCTTCTGAGTTTGCAACTTGTTTTGGTTTGCATATTCCTCATAACCGCATCATTAGCCTTTACGTAGCTATCAAAATCGGTCTTAGACACACCTTGTGTATGAGGAACTGGAGCTTGATAGGCGAGAGCTTGATAAGCAGGAGGTTGAACAACCTGAGGTCGATAGACTTGACCTTGATTAACCGGGGGTTGGTAAGCTGGAGCTTGATTTAAATTCCCACGGTTTTGGTTGTAACGATTCTATTGTTTTTCCTTGGTTTTTTACACAAAATGATTGTTTTTTTGAACGAGGGGAAAACCCGGAGGTCGAATTGAATTGAAATCGGGGCTCGATTAACCGTGTTACCCGTTGGTTGTAGTTAGCTGCGGCTGCTTGTGAGACATAATCTTGAATATTATCTCGATAAACGTTGCCAAGTGGAGGCTGGACAAGTTTGGAGGAATGACACCACCGCAAGTTACACAACTATCCTCATACCGCTTTTACGTAGTAGGTGCGGGAGTTTGATTTTTCTTATCAAGAAGTAAAGCTTCAACCATATCTTTTCACTCACAACTTCGAGAGATTTCGGGGGTGGAAGGTGCTCGAACTCACTTTGGCAAAACTGTTTGTTTACTGTGAATACAAACTTTGGATTTGCATTCACTGAACCTTATGCAATCACTAGGCATTTTATCCAAAAAAGTTGCCTACCGCGCGGGCGGAAATTTTTTTAACGAACTTTGTCTTAGAGTTCAAGGCATATATAATGAATATCGAGTAGATGCAGTTCTGAAAATCCATGGTGTGGACATGCCCCCGAAAGAAGATCTTAAGAACGTCCCATGCTATCAGAAAACCGTCTCATCAAATCTTTGTTGAAATCCTTGTGTATTACATTTTCGAAATTGGTTGTTTTAGACGGAGGGAAAAATTTGTTGATGAATTTCGAGACAAGATCATCCCATGTTTGAATCGATAGAGGGGGTTCTTTTTCAAGCCAAATCCGGGATGCCCCCTCGAGGGAAATGGGAAAAGCATAAGCTTTACCGACGTACTCGGGACGTTCGGGAACTTCATCGTAGAAGTGATCTTGTTGAAATAAAGGAGTGGGCTGAGGATCCTTCTTTGTCATGTCCAAAGCATTTCTTGTTTTGAACGAGGTTAAGCAACCATAGCTTAAGCTCAAAGTTGTCCACCGCGTGAATTTCGGGCACAAAAAACAAAAACGATGGCATCCTCGTAACCTGCGGTGGGTGCTTCAAGCAACTGAGCCATAGTCCGGGTATCATCCATCGGAGCTAAGGGTTCTGGATTTTCAATTGGTTCAAAATTAAATTGTTCAACAGGTGGTGGGGCCTGGTGTTGTTGATTATGAAGATTACGAGTTTGGGAACGAGTGTGCATACACTAAAAAAGAAAATTTACACTAATTTTTTTGTTCTTTTTGGTTTATCAAAAGTAAATTCACAATTTATTTTAATAACGGACAACGAAAAAGACAACTTAAACTAATAATCGACAAGCTTCTCGGTAACTCTTCGAAAAGAAAAACGCACAAAGGAGCGGAGGAATAGGAAAGCGCGAAGCTATTAAAAACCTTTTTCCTTTAGGGTCGTAGTTCCTAGGAACAACCCGCCTTATACCCCTCTTATAGTTTGTTTATCTTTTAAAAGGTGAACCGTACCTCGCAAGTGACACAAAAGGCAAGTTTTTAAATCTTTTGTTCGAGTTGGGAACCAACAAGTTCACCGGAAGTTATTATGATAATACCTCAGTTGAGAATATTATATTTTGGTATTTTTACCAATTTGTGAATTTTATTGATAATTAAAGACAATGTTTTTATCTTTTTGGTTTTTTTTATATGATAATATTCACAGATTCAAACACAACTTGACAAACGTAACGATAATCGGTTTCACAGCCTCCCCGGCAACGGCGCCAAAAATTGATTTGAAGTTCTTTAAACTATATATATAATATATATAATAAAATATATAATCCAAAAACAACAATAATCAATGAAACCGAGAAGTAGTATAGAATGTTCCCGGGTCGTTTATCCCCAACGAGGCTGGACTGGAGAATCGATACAGTCGGAAGATTGGAGTTTGAATGAGAGAAATGATTTGAGAGTGTGGAAAGCTAAGTTAAACAATAACGAGCAAAAACGATTGAGAAAAAAACCTAAAAATGGGATAAAATATGCTAAAAATCAAGTGGGTGATTGGAAATGATGTATGGTGGATAAAAAATAGGAAAATTGGCAATGAAGGCAAAATGGGATGAAATATACAAGAATAGATATGATGTGTAAAAAATAAAAATAAAATTTGGAAGAGGAAATGTTAAGGGGAGACCCATGCCACATACATCGTTGCCCCACCCCGCACCCCCCCCCCGCCCCGCCCCCTCCCCCCAGCCCCACCCCCTCCCCCACCACCCTACCACCACCCCCCCTCCAACCACCCCCCCCCCCACACACCCCCACTCCCCCCACACCCCCAGCCACCCCCCCCCCCCAGCCCCCCCCATCCACCCCCCCGCCTCCCCCTCCCCCCAAACCCCCCCCCCCCACAACCCCCAGACCCACACCCCCTTTCCCCCTCCCCCCTCGTGAACCCCCCCACCCAAAAGCCCCAACCCCCCCACACCCCAATAACCCCCGCACCCACAATCACCACCAATCCCAAACACTCCTAAGAACACACACCACACCACGCCATAACCCGATGCTATCGTATAGCCCCACCAACGATACCGACAAGATCCGTCTCCAGACCCAACATACAAAATAACAAGTTTAAAAAAAATACCCCAACGAAAGACTAAACTAATTTTACCCAACTAAAAAAATGACTAAAGCGAAAAAAAAATCAAAAAGAAAAATATAATTAAGAAAATTTTTTATTTTATATGAATATTATAAAACCAATAAAATACCTTACCATCAAAAAAAAACAAAACAATATTTCAAAAATCTGAAAAAAATACTAAAATTAAAGTAAAAACAAATACAAACATAAGAAAAAAAAGAAAACCCAACATATGGAATTAATAAATAAGCCGAACATTAAGCTCGAAATATCTTATAGCATAAAGTTGCTAAAACAAGGTTAAATACATAACCACTTGGGACTCTAACGTAGAAGTCCCAAGGGCACAGCGGTAAGAGCTTGGTTATAAAAGAGGGGTGTATGAGGGCAGAGGCCCGGGTTCGAGTCTTGCTCACCCGGGTTTCCCCTTGTCTCCCTTTTTTTTTGAAAAACTTTTTAAACAAACTTATAAAACACCTTGGGCTTATCAATTTTTATAACTACAACTTTTTGTGAAAAGCTAAAAATAAGCTGAAAAAAAGCTTTTTGTTTCACAGTTTGCTTATATAAGCTTTAAGGCAAAAGGGGTTTTTTCTTGGTGACTTTTTGGACAATTAAGCAAAGAAAATGGGAAATGAGCAAACACCACTTAACACACAGACATCATGAAGTACTAAGAACAAAAAATAAGCAATGGGAAGAAGCCCAATAAGCCAGAAGTTGGCTTAAGCACTCAGCAGTACTAACTTTGGAGTTAGTACTGCTAGGCAAAAATGTGGCTTTTTCTTGCACACAATAAGCAATGGAAAGGACAAATAAGCTAGCACAGGCAACAAACCACTTAATAAGCAACTAAGAAGCTAAAATCAACCACTAATAAGCACCTAATAAGCAAAAAAAGAAATTAAGCTATTTTCCTACACTATGCTAGAAAAAGTTCAAAAGCCTACTTTGAGCTTAAATTTAAGCTACCTAGAGTGCTTCCTAAGGTCTACAAAGCTAGGGCTTAATAAAAGAGCTTATTGGCTTTTTAGAAAAGCCAAAAGCTTGGGCTGAGGCCCCCTAATAAGCTAGAACAGTGGGCTTGAAGTTGAGCCCCTAGCACCAGGGGAAATGAACAAAAAAGTGGGGGCTTAACTTGACAGCTTGAAATAAGCTGTCAAATAAGCTCAAAATGAAAAACAAAGTTAAAACAGATGAAAAGAGGCTTATGAAAAGCTTATATTCAAAATTCCATTTTCTAAAAACAAAGAAAACATGCTGATTTTTTCTTTTGAAAAAGGACTTTTTCTTATACTAAAGATGACACAAAAATCTTTTTGGCAGTTTTGACTTAGGTAACTAATGACTCAAAACACTTTTTAAAACTTGTTTAGACTTCACAAATGACACACTTTGAAACCTAAAACTCAAGTTTTCTAAATCTTAAGCAAATAAGCTTTTTGACTATTCCTTAAATCTTATACTAGAAAATAGCTCTAATTTAAATGATTGAAATCTAAAATCTAATACAAATTGAGGCTACTCTAAATCTACTCTAATCCAGACTTGAAAAAACTATGAGAAAACTTAAAAAACACTACTTTGGACTTAAAAACTTGGAAAACAGACTCCACTTGGCTTAATGACTTAAGCCAAAGTTGGACAATTGACACCAACCCATAACCTTGCATTTTTGACCCATTTTGGGCTTAACCCAAACACCCTCTTATATTTTAAAAACTGGATTTTAAAACTTAAAAAGACTGAATTAAGCTCAAACTTTTGAAGTCAACTATCAATTATGCAGTAATAAGCACTAAAAAGTAAAAAGCAAAGAGAGATAAGCACTTTAATAAGCTAATAAGCAAACAAAAATAAGCTAACTAGACAGGTTTGAGCAATTGGCAAGTAAATGAAATAAAAGCAACTAAAAGGCATTTTTAAGCATCACTAAACACAAATAAGCACAATAAGTCATTAATAAGCTAAAAATAAGCAATGCTACAGTAATTTTTAAGCAAAAATTTAAAGAGAAAGCATACCTTTGATCCTTGCTCAAAACAGGATAAAGTCAACCTAAATAAGCTCTAAAACCTACCCATTAGCTTATAAATAAGCTATACTAAGCAACCCCAATGAGCCATCCAAGTTTGCTCATTCATCCATGGCTTGACCAAACAGTAGCTTTTCTTTTCTTTTGAATTTTTCTCAAATTTGTATCACAGTTTAAAACAGGTTATAAAGTGACTTAAATTTAGCTTAAAAGTGAGCTTAAAAGAAACAAGAACTTGGAAACAATGTGAAACTTTAAATCTTAATTTTCATTAAAAACATTACAAAATACATAAAAGCTTAAATGAGTTATACTCTTAAAGACTAAAACTGAATTCAAAAGAAAATATTACACACTAAAAAAACTAACTAACTCCTTTGCCATAATGGCTTACAAAAGCTTAAATAGAAAAACGAGCTAGGGTTTCCACTTCTCTTCTTGTCTTCACTTGTTGTGCTAGTTTGTAGAACACCTAACACTGTTATGTTTATGTTGTGATAGTATAAACACAAATCAAAATCTAGCCCAATGGTCTTTCTTGTCTCACCAATCCAGAATTATTAACAACCATTGATCGGGTTTGAGTGATTTTGGATAGCCAACGTGGACAAGGCCATGTTGGGGGGGTTTAAGTTTTATGGTGATGATTTTGGAGTGTTTGTGGGAGGTCAACGAGTTTGAACATTGACACTAGGAATGTGGGGTTTAGATTTTGGGGCTGGAAGGTGTGGGATGGATGTACAAGTGTTTCAACTGGGATGAGTAGTTGAGGTTTTGACAGGTTTAGGTCCCTTCATGTTATGGTTTGTCCTTTATGCCAATTTCGTCCATAGTGTTTATACAAGTTTGGAAACTTGGCAGAATAACCCCCCGAATGTTATAAAGGGTATCTCATCACAAGTCCTTGTGGGTTATAGGTTTGTTAGGTTGGCAGAGTTAGCCCTTGTGGTATATCTTTGGAGATTTGGCAGAATTAACCCTTGCAAGATTTTCATCTTTTTCCTTCATTAAATAAGTTAGGGACTTGGCAGTTTTAGTCCCTAAACTTATTTTTCTTTACTTTTTGACTTTGGATTTGTCGGGGTTGACTTTGGTTGACTTTTTGACACTTGGGCTTTGTCTTGACTTTGTCTTTTCCACGCTTTTCCATTCCGTGTCCGGTTTTGTCGTTTTGGCTTCGTTTTTCGTCCTTTTCTTAGATATCCGTTCCTGCACAACACAGTTAGCAAAACAAGCATATATTTGGCATTTTAAAAGTTCCGTTTTTGGTTATTTTAACTTTGTTTTTAAGTAAAAAGGTTGAGTGTAATTAAACACATACCAAAATCCCCCATAAAACTGAGGTTTGCCGTTCCTCAAAGCAATGCTATGAAGTAAGCATGTAGAAAAACTAAGAATCTCGATCCCCCTCGACTAATAACTTGAAAAGTTAGCTAATGTGTCATCGAGGAATTAAATACTCCATGAGTTTATGTAAATTCCCGATTTTAACCATTTTTTATATATACACCTATCCTTCAACATCTTTTTTTTGTATTTTTTCATTTTCATATTACTCAACTATCTAAACGTTGACTTTCGTTATTTAATAAACATTAAGGGATCCTAGAACAAGAAGCATTTCGATCCCGAGAATGCCCCCCAAAAAGGATAATCATCGTTCCCAAAGACTTTCACCTATACCCAACCAAGCTTAAAACGAATCACTGTTAATTATGAGTTAAGATGCTAACACTGCTCCTATTTGCAATTTGTAAACTTTTCACTCCCGACAATTTACATCTTAAGGTGTATGTGCTATTTTGAATTTCAACCATGGATCAATGTTTGCAACATTCTATGTTTTAACTTCCACCACGAGAATAATGAAGATTGAAGGCGAGATCATTCCCATGTAGCGACTTTCGTCTCGGCACATCCCAACCTGCGGTTAAGTGACCAAGGGCTTTTGACACCCACCACCCACAGAAGACTATATCGGGACTAGTTCACGGACCTAGGAATTCAAAAACTCCAGGTATTTTTCATCGATGGCACATAGCTTATAAAATATAATAGCCAAATCAAAAGTATATTTGAATTTAACAAAAAGAGATCTTTTTATTCACACTTAATATTAACTATTTACGCAGTTTGTAACCCTCGACCTTTTAGAAGGCTGCAACATCGGTTGTGAGCCGGCAAGATGCAGCAAACTTTTATCAGTCTCGATTAGATAATCCATACTAAGGGCTTTCTTTAAAGGCTGGAAACATCGTTGTGACCAGGCAAGATACAGCAAACTTTTATCAACCCACAGTTTATAATTATTATATTTTTTTTTGCATTTTTCAACATCATATTTTATTTACACATTGGGAAAACTTCTTTTTGAGAAATTCGAAGTAATAAATTTTTGAACTAAGTCTAAAGTTTTTGCTATAAACAGCATAAAAATTTATTGAATTAAGTTTATTTTTTCCAAAGTAGCACGTATATTAATCAGGTTAGAATCTTATGGGAGAAAAAAGCTCAAATTACACACATGAGCTCTTAAGATTTCCAAATAATCCTTGTTTAGCATCCCACTTATAATTAACACTATCATTTTTCGTTCTTCGCGAATATTCGCGAACGCTTAGTCTAAAAGTTAAGGAACAAGCTAGAGCTCAACACGCTCGATCGAGTCAAAATTTACTCTTATTCTACCCAGCAGGAAAGTCAAAATTGTGACAAAACACTTATTTTATTTTTGAAAATTTTTAAATTTTTTTCATTTTTTTTGAAATTTTGGTGGTAAAAACGGGATTACGTGAGAAACAACGGCTGCAGGCACAATCAAATCGAAGATCCCCCCCCCCATACTAGAATGAAACATTGTCCTCAAATAGATTTTAAAAACGAAGGGTTTCTACGTAAATCCTAAGCCGTTTATGAATTATGCTTAAAGATAAACGTTAGTCGATAAGATTAGGATATCAGGATTCCCAAATGAAGCTGAGGATTGTGAAGCTCTTGTGATCGAAGGACAAATACCGCGAGCACGAGAGGCTTCAAAAATCCGGGACATCCTGGACAAAACAGCACAAAACACAAAACATGGAAAAGGTAGAGGCAAGCCTCCTCACAACAACTAAACACTTATTCATTACTAAGCTAGCATACTACTACTACTGATAAACTAGGATAAGCATGGGGTGCCTCCCACGAAGCGCTTGTTTAGGGTCACTAAGCTTGACCCAATTCCCTGAATTTAGTTGTCCTTAGGGAAGGTTTGGAGGTCCGGGATATCCATAGCAGGGATATCACCTCCAAAGTAGTGCTTGAGACGATGACCATTTACTTTGAAGTTTGGCCCGGAGTTTTGGGATAACTCAACGGTGCCATATGGAAAAACTTGAACAATGGTAAATGGTCCTGACCAGCGGGACTTCAACTTGCCGGAGAAAATTTTCAATCTTGAGTTAAAGAGGAGGACTTGATCACCGACGTTGAAAACGCGGTTTTTGATCTTTGCGTCATGAATCCTCTTAGTTTTCTCTTTGTAGATCAAAGAATTTTCATAGGCTTGATCACGCAGTTCACTTAATTCATTGAGTTGAACTTTGCGTTGATCACCCGCGGTTTTGAGATCAAAGTTTGCATGTTTAAGGGCCCAGTAAGCTTTGTGCTCCAACTCAATCGGCAGATGACATCCCCTTGTACATATACAAGCTGTACGAGTGCACACCGAAAGGGGTTTTGTACATAGTACGGAAGCCCAGAGGAGCGTCATCCAGTTTTTCCGACCAAGATCACGATTTTCCGCTCCACCTGTCCTTTCAAATAATTCTTTTTTAAAACCAACGATATAATACTTCACAACCTGACCCACCTTGTCTGGGGTATACGCGTGGAGAGACGATGAGTGACTCCATATATAAGCATGACCATGCAAACCCTGGTCATATGCAAAAATTGTTCCACGAACCACTGATGAAGGCCCGTGGGAGCACCAAATCTGGCAAAAGAGAGATTTAAGAAATTTGCCAAACTACTTCGGGTGTCTTGGTGGGAGCGCCATTGCACTCAAACCCATTTTGAAACAGATATAGGCGATCCGGCACACGAGTAGTTATTTGTTTTGCCAATTCAAGAAGATAGGAAAGTCCCAAATGAAGTCGATGCCCCAAACGTCAAAGATTTTACAAACTTGAATGGAATTTTGAGGCATTTATCCCTTTGTGAAATTTTCCTTGTCGTTTGGCACGAGTCACAAGTTTTTAACACAACTCGTGGGCATCTTTATAAATAAATGGAAGGCCAAAAGAATCCGGGATCAAAGACCTTTTGGCGGTGAGATTTGCACCGGATGTCCCCCGTGGTCCATTATGGCTACATCGAGAATGTCGAGAGCT
The DNA here is from genome assembly GCA_026074375.1 of Tanacetum coccineum. NCBI lineage: Eukaryota > Viridiplantae > Streptophyta > Magnoliopsida > Asterales > Asteraceae > Tanacetum > Tanacetum coccineum. Next base: position 31,524 of record BQNB010035064.1, read on the forward strand.
TCTTTGTCGTGCACACACCGCCCGGATCATTTGATCCGCACAGATTTTGAACAAGAAGGGGTCATCCCAGAAGTAGTGTTTGACATCTTTAAAAAACCTTTGTTTTTCTGTTGGATGACATTTCCCGTTGACAATGAAAATCCCGCATGGAGTTATGGCAAAATCTGCAAAGCCTATGGGGTGAACTATCAAGCAAGAAGAGCAACCGATCCAAGAGTTTCGAGAGGAAATGTTTCCGTGATTTCCTTGTTCTCGAGTTTATCTTGATGAGGGTTCTCAAGTCTGAAAGATGATCGGCGGCCAGATTCTCTGCTCCTTTTTTGTCTCCGGATAGACAACATCAAATTCCTTGTGAGCAAAAGGATCCACCGCATCAGTCTTTGCTTTAGCATCCTGTTTTAGCGAAGAGATACTTTTATACAGAATGTCGGTAAACACTATGCTCTTAGACAAAACAAGATATGACCGAACTTTCTCAAAAGCTACACTACGGGCAAGTAATTCTTTTTTTCGGTCCGGTATGTAGATGTGCTGAGCTTCATTATGGTTTTGGCTGCATAGTGAATTGGTTTGAAATGCTTGTTTTTTTTTTTTCGATTCCCTAGGACTGCCACCAATGCAAAGTCACTTGCATCACACATTAGTTCGAAGGCAAGTCCCAATTAAACTGGAAGCATCAAACATCGGAGCCTCAGTCAATTTCTTTTAAGTGTATTAAGAGAGTCGATACACTATTTTGAGAAGAAAAAATGGAGACTCTTTTTCAAGCAGGTGAGTCATTGGCGGGCTATTTTTAGAGAAGGTCGTGTATGAACCGTCGGTAAAAAACCGGCATGCCCCAGAAAACTTCGGACTACCTTCAACAGTAGTCGGGTGAGGGTGTCTTGGCGGACAGTGGAACGACAACTTTAGCTCGTTCGACCTCAATTCCCGACTTATAATTTTGTGTCCATAAAACAATTCCTTCTTTTACCATGAAATGGCTTTTCTCCCCCAGATTAGGACCAAATTGGTGTCTCACATCGTTTTAACATTTTTGTCCAAATGGGATAGGGCAATGTAGATAAAGAATGCCCCAAGTACCGAAAAGGTCATCCCAATAAACACTTCCATATCGTTTTTCGTTTTTTCGATCATGTCATGGAAGATTGCCATCATACATCGTTGGAACGTGCCGGGTGCATTGCATAGCCCAAAAGGCATGCGGCGGTAGGCAAATGTTCCGTATGGGCAAGTAAAGGTTGTCTTTTCTTGGTCCTTCGGGTCTATGGGAATCTGGAAATAACCCGAAAAGCCATCGAGGAAACAATAGAATTGGTTTCCCGCGAGTCTTTCGAGCATTTGGTCCATGAAGGGAAGTGGGAAATGGTCCTTTCGGGTAGCCTCATTCAACTTTCTATAGTCGATGCACACTCTCCACCCTGTGACCAATCGAGTCGGTATAAGATCATTTTCATCGTTTTTGATGACGGTCATGCCACCCTTCTTCGGTACACAATGCACCGGGCTTACCCATGGACTGTCAGAGATCGGATAAATTAATCCGGCGTCAAGAAGTTTTTCAACTTCTTTCTTGATGACGTCGTGGATTTTTGGATTTACCCCTCCTTTCTGATGCTGAACTGTTGGTTCGTAGTCCTCTTCCATAAGAATATTGGGGGGTCTAAAACTCGGGGTTTATTAACCCTGATACAGAAAGTTTCCAAGCGATGGCTCGCTTGTGGGACTTTAGAACCTCGATTAGAGCTGCCTTTTCCTCATTTTTTAAATCTTTTGCAATTATGATGGGCAACTTGTCGTCACCCTCCAAAAATGCATATTCCTAAAATGAGGTGGCAAGTTCACTTGAGTTCAAACTACAGGGGCTCATTAACTAAGAGTTTGCTTCACAAATTATAAAGATCCTTTTCGTGTTTCCTTGCCCGGAAAATAAATTTTCCTTGATTTGGAGGTGGTGGTGAGGGGATCACTATTTAAAGAATTGCTTCGAGGACAGAAGATGTCCCCAACAGGGTCATAATATTTAGGATCAACTTCCGGTAAAGTTTGGATCAACCTCTATAGAAAAAAAAGTCGGCTTCTTCGAAAAGGAAGAAAATCAATGTCCCCCAAATGGAAGTTAAAGTTGAGAAACAGAAGAGGACGATTGGATCATAGTAAGGTGTGGGATTGCCACTACGAGATTCACATTTAGAAACCAAAAACTTTTTAGAAGTATTCTTCACAAGCCATATCAATGACGTCAATTTGGTTGGCCGTCATAATGATTGTAATTAGCCAGTGTATCTCGAAGTTTTGGTCAGATTAAATTAATGGCCTCTCTTCCAACACCGAATGGTTATTTCACCCTCGTATACATCGATTTAAGCACGACATAGGTCTTAAGAAGATCCTACCTGAAATAAGGGAACTCGGGGGTCTGGCTCAAAATTGACGACCACAAAATCTGCAGGAAATTGAAACCTTTTTTTTATATTGTATGAGTGGAATCCCCATCCCGTTACATAGACGTCTTCTGTAACATTTCTCATTTTCATGTAATTGTATGACTCTATTAATGATCGCTAATTATTCTAGTCCGATGCGCGTTTACTTTTAATATTTACTTTTAAGCTAAATCGCGTAGACTAAAAATAATCAATGAATGTAAACGGCCATCAAATAAATTAAAGTTTACACCAACCAAGTAAGGAATAATTATTAAGAAGATAATTATGTACTTTGCGTATTGCATTTTTATTGGTCACGTAAAAGGGTTACGCTTCGCGATAAAAATACATTTGGACGCACCCTGGAAATACCTAGACTTACCTAGACTCAAACCAATACCCGTATTAAACGCCTAGACACAAAAATTAACTAATGTCTTGTGTTAATATCACTTGGTTTCCGAAATTTGACAAGTAAACCATAAGCAAATCGTCCCATGTGGATTTTCTAGCTAACAAATCAAACTAAGGATCCTTAAAGTACTAGTACTAATCCTAAGTAATTAATATGTGTACTAATGGTCTCCTAATGATCTTTTACACATGGGATAATAACCCATGTCTCCCTTGGACCTCTTTGTGCCGCGACTAGCAAGAGAGAAGCACCAAAAACCATAAGATCTCATATCCTAGTAAAATCTTGTACATATATTGTGTAATTAAGGCAAGGTACTTGAGTGGTTTAGCCAAAACAATGTGTAGTTAACTAAAACTTCACAAAACCACTTCCTAGGGCACGGTTTGGCTTGGTTTAGGACTAAAAGATGTAACTAAGCTTATCACCTATAAATACACTCTCACACATACACTTGAACACTCTTACAACCCTCACTCACTCAAACAATAAACACATACACACGTATCTCCTATTACAATCGGTATACCCTTTAACCGAACCTTACACGACAAAACTTTGCCCTAAGAGCCCAAGGAAGTCTTTAAGATCAAGTATAAGGACCTAAGAGGGAAGCACAAGCTAAGGAGTTGGGTTTACAAGCTTTGAAGCTTGAGGGTTTAAACGCGTTTGGGTGTATACGCGTCACACCACACCGCAAGCCACAACCAAGGAAAACTTAGGACTCTTGTAAGTATTTGTCTAAGTCTCGTTATCTTTCGTTAAACGCTTAGCCAAGATTATATAATTCGCGACACTACTCATTTGTAACATGGTTTTGGTGTGACGTGGTGCATGAACCGTGCATAGGGTTTGGTTTCATGCATGGTTCACGCACCTAAATTAATGAACAAGGTCCCATGTGGTCGGTACGTGATCTAAAACATGGTTAGTGCACGAAGCTAAGGCTTAACCCACCATCTAGCTTGTTAGCACAAGTCCACTTTGGTCATTTGTTTCATCGTGGAAGGGTACAAGACAACTTGAACATTGACGTGAACACAAACCCTTCTACGTGAACGTACGTAAGTATTATACGTAAACTATTGTTGTAAACATAACGTGGGGGTGTGGGAACACACATTCGACCTTAACGAACGTTTGCATGTTATGGGTCGCGATTAGGAAATGCTAGACGCATTGTTTTAGGGCTAGACGATTTAACGAGACCCATATGTTACACTAATAAACCATTCGGGCCACTAATGGACTCGTAAAACCTAACATCCCAAACGACCTCACGAATAAGCTTCACAACTTATTTGGGAATCTTAAACAACCCATAAGCTTCCTAAAATCCAGAAGACGTTATGGACCCAAGAGAATTAAGACACGAACACTAGAAACCCTTACCGGGTTTCTACTAAACGAGCCCCAATAGGCCCAACGGTAGTTAATTAGCTTATCGAATAAGCTAAATAAGCAAGCCGACCTCCTAAGTGCTTGTTGGACCTTAATGATGGCTTAACGACCCTACTGGACCCTAAAAACGAAAACCACTTTAAAAAACCCATAACGTGCCCAGACCGGCCCAATAGAATACTTATTTAGCTTATCTAGCATAAAATCCGGAATAAGCCGAAATAAAAACATTTATTTGGGTTAATACAGAGTTAATTAAATTATGATCTAGTAAAAGCCTAGAAACATTAAAAGGTATATCGGGCCAAGCTATTAGGCTTACGGGCCCAATAAGCTCGAAATAAGCCACAATAAGCTCCCCGAGCTTATTTTAAGCTTAACCGACCCACACGAGCTTATTAACGACTTTTGGACCTATTAAAACTATAACGGATCATTAAAATGCTCAACGGACCTTAACGGGCCCAATAAGGCCCGTTAAGCCAAAAATAAGCTCGATAAGCTTATTTTAAATTAAAGCCAAAAAAACAACTCTAAGGTACCTACTTTTAAGGATAAAAATCAATTTTAAAACTATTTTAAAAACCTTTTTTTGCGTGTCAAAATACGAAAACCGACAATGAAGACTAATTTTGGCCATTTTCGAACTTGAATAAAAATGTTAAAGTCGTATATTAAAAACTCCATAAACTATAAGGACGAGTTCGAAATAACTAAACGTAAGGACTCAATGGAACTTTAAGTTAAATTTCGAAAACTAGATGGACTGATATTGTAATTAACGAAAAGTATAAGGTTAGAACTCGTCACTTTTCGAAAACTATAAAACCATAAGGACCATTTTCGTCATATCACGAAACTAGGTAAATAAGGGCTAGAGTTGTGAACTATTGAAAATAAATGATAAGTTTTAATAATATTAAAACTTGGAGGTTCACTTGTAAATAAATAAAAACTATAAAACGAAGGAACTAAAACCGTAAATCTGAGAAACTTATGATTTACTTTGATAAAACTAAAGTCCTTGAGTTTATAAACTTAAAGCTAGTACAAACGGAATATATATACTAACAATATCACGTTTTATGTTTCGAGTATAATTAAATATAATTATCGAGAAGTAATAAATAGATAATTTATAAACGGAAACAATTTCACGTTTTCTTCTCGAAAAAACCATCGAATCAAAAATACATAAGATCTTGTGCATACACCACACAAATGATAACTGTATATATAAACATAAAATGGAATTATTTTACCAATGATCGTTAGCTTAAATGTGTAAACCAAGCTTGACCGTACATACTAGGTACTTAACAGTGTGATCCACTGCTACTTGGATAATGTGTTATCATTCAAGAACTACCGGCTAAGGTAGTTCATAGCCACCATGCTTTACAATTATTTTAAATGATTTACATCCGTGGGGTGAGAACAAGCTTTTGTTTTACAAAACTGAACGCAAGTGGTATATTTTATCTAATATGATTTCGTGTTTTGCCTAAGTTACCATAACCATTAATGTCCAAGATCATGAACTATTTAATTGACTAAACATAGATGGATTGGGAATTACAATGTGTGGGGGCGCGAATTGTAATGGATAGATCTATTATGATTGACAATCCCCGTTTCGGGTGACTAGCTATCACTGGAACGGAACAGCATACCAATGTACGAATCTGGGATGTTCGAGGGTTAGCACATCATTCACGGACTCCTGTTGGCAAATATTATTTGCATTCATATATGTCGAGCTTCAGTGTCATGAGCTTAGGAAAACGTAATTACTTTTTATGATGTTTGCATTTGTTGCTTAATCATACACTTGGAAATCTTGCGGTCCTACTATTGATTTACATAAACCTATGAATTCACCAACTTTATGTTGACGTTTTAAGCATGTTTTTCAGGTCAATAAGGCACGAGGTGCGCGATGATACATTAGAAGTCAATAATTGAAGAGTCAACACATAAGATTTGGGGTCTTTATTACACTTTGTGACAATTGTTTATAAAACCGAAATCTTTATTTATAATGTTGAACAAATTGAAGCCATGAGCTTAATGTAACAAACAATTATTTTGTTAATCACCAATGAATCTTTTTTCAAACGACACGTTTAGTAGTCTTCTCATATCTTAGTGCTATTGACCCAATAATGTAACGCCTTCGGATATTCAACATTCCACTGCATACTCAGATTTGAGGGTGTTACAGATTGGTATCAGAGCCAAGGTTATAGAGAACCAGGTCAAAAGTTTTTGTCTGGACTATAACCATTTTCAAAACTGTTTTCACAAATGGGATTTGTGAGGGACATAATGCCATTACTTGTTACTTCTAGCGCATATAAGTTATATGACATAAATGCATTGGTTAAGCATTAGTAGGTACTAAGTGCTTTACCCAATTGATATACTTGTATAGAAAAAATATTACGTATACTAACCTATAAGAACATTATTATTAAAAGCCTACAGACATAACAAAATCTAATTTTTCTATAAGAAATACTTATATAAGCTATTTTTACTTTTTAGCAGTAACCAATGTCTTCTGCGACGTCTGATGTTACCTACACATTCCCGTCTACACCAGACTTTGATCCCGGCAGAGCTTCTGGGGAAGCTTGATGAGGAGATATCGAAGAGAGGCAATTCCACGGGGCCATCGTACTAGGTACGACAGACTCCCCGCTACAAATGCCAGTAGCCCCACCATCACCGGATTACAACAGGCCCAGAGGATCCACAGATACTACCAGTTCCTCAGGACGAGGATGAGCGTGAGCCTATGTTCATACAGGCACATGATCCTGACTACGTGCCAGAGCCCTGTAGAACCCTGAGAATATACCAGATTGGAGGATACACGAGTTTCCTCCGGCTGAGGAGCAGCCATTCCCCTATTGATTTCACCTACTACTGACTCACCCGGATATGTTACTGAGTCGGATCCCGAGGAGGATCCGGAGGAGTACGAGGATGATGAGACAGAGGATGGTCCGGTTGACTATCCTATGGACGGGGGAGATGATGGAGATGATGATGACGGCGATTCATCTAGGGATGACGCCAGGGATGAGGATGAGGACGAGGAGGATGAGGAGGACGAGGAGGAGGAGGAGCACTTAGCTCCGGCTGACTCTACTACCGTCATACCTGCTGATGAGCCTGTTTTCCCACCTGAGGGGACAGAGCCTGTTATACTACCACCCTCCACTGACATTACTATTGGGGCTAGGATTACCGTCCGACCCCAGACTTCCATATCCCTTCCACCAGAGGCAGAGGTTGAGAGACTTCTGACCATGACTACCCCATCACCATCACCACCTATCTCACTATCACCACCCTCTGCAGGGGAGCGCCTTGCTAGAATTCTTGCCCCCACCTCACATTACCACCAATAACACCATCTTATACATACCACCCCACCTGTTGACCGTAGGGATGATATTCCCGAGTCTGAGCAGCCTCCCCGCAAGAGGTTGCATTTATCCACTTCTAGGCTCCAGATATGAGATCGGGAAAGTTTCCACTGCTAACCTACCCAGAGTCAAGGGGAACATTATGGGTTTTGATTAGCAAACGGTAGATGGCGAAGATAGGCAACATGGATTAGAGATGTTGGGTACGGGATTAAGTGAAACTTGGGTAGATCCCCGGCGGAGGCAGTTCCAGACGAATAGCACCAATGAGACCGTGGGAGAGGTCAACACTAGGGACGTCAGAAACTTAGCTGACTCCATGAGCGGAAACAAGGACTTGTATGCCCTACTAGAGGTGCCTCGGATAGTAGGTCTCGTAAAACCACAGCGAGTCGATATGACCGCACGGGTCGAATTTACTTAATGGGATAGGAGTGACTTCTCAGGATACAGTAATAGGATGGTGGAGGAGGAGCCTATACTTCCACGAGTGGCTTGGGCTCGTTCGATAGGATTGAGTCAGGCGACTCATCAGGAGCTTCAGACCCATCGTGATCATGTGTATGCACATGAGAGAACCTATCTAAAGGTCACACCAGACACAAACTACAGCTGCAGAGTTACACTCATTCAGACACAGCACAGCTATCACGATACTCGCTTTCCCTATCAATGCAGCATGCTGAGTTAGCAGCGCTTCGAGAGACTGATCGTAGGCGCCAGGACCAGATGGTAGGAGACTCCCGTCATCAGAGGATATGAGCAGAGAAAATGAGCGACATTCAGGCTGGTTGTAGCGACTGCGAGAGCAGCAGAGGAGAGCTAGAACAAGCCAGACCAGACTTAGGATTTCCCAGATCACCAGGAGGCTCTGGGTACGCCGAAGTCACATTTAAGTGAGTTATTATATGTATTTTGCTAGGTCATTGTACAGGCATGTTAAGTATTAGGGGTTTTCCCCGCTAGCATAGCCTTAGATCTTTTGTATTGTATTATGTGTATTCAGACGACGATTTCATGTAAAATTTTCAAAGTTATGAATGAAATGGATGTGTTACTTTGTACTATATACTTCTCTTGTGTGGATTATCTCATCTATATATTATTATATTCTGTCATATAACCTCAATGTTTTTGTCTATTTGTGATCTAGACAAATACATGGCTCCTACAACCTAGAGGAGGACCAAATACCTATGTCAATGACACCAACGCCATAACACACATGACTCCGAATCCTCCAAGCAATGATCGACCAAGCTCTCTTGTGAAACTCCACCAATGGAGATGGAAGCCACAGTTCGCACGGGGATAAAACGAAGGAACGTAGCAAACATCCGTCTTGTTTTTACGCTGATATCATCATGAAGTCCAACACTTTGAAACTTCAAAGGGGCTGAAGGGCGTAGTCGGTTTAAAAACTCGATGGTTGAAAAGAGGAAATCAATAATTCAATATCAGTGGTTGTGCCATTGAGAATCAAGTAAAGTTTGCCACCTGTACTCTGTTAGGTGCTGCTTTGACTTGGTGGAATGGTCAGATAAGAACCTTAGGTCCAGAGGCATATGCAATCTGGTCTGTGTTTCAAGAAAAAGAATGACAACAAGTACTGTCCGCGAAGGCAACTCAAGAAGTTAGAGATGAGTTGTGGAACCGAAGGTCAAAGGAAACGATGTCCCACGCATAACACTGAACGTTTTCCAAGATTAACCCTGATATGTTCCAAGTTTGTTGCCGTGAACTCGAGAGGTTGAACAAGTACATCAGTGGACTTCCTGACAACATTTATGGGAATGTCAAATCTGCCAGACCCAAGACATTGGATGAGACTATTGAGTTGGCCAATGACTTGATGGACCAGAAACTCCGCACCTACGCGGAAAGGCAATCTGACAACAAAAGGAAGGCTGATGATTCATCCAGAAACAACCATGGTCACCAACAGCAACCCTCAAAGGCAAATGAGTCGCCAAAGTCTACAACATGGGGACGGGCGAAAGGAAGCCTTATGGGGGATCCCTGCCCAAGTGCAACAAATGCCATCTCCACCACAATGGCCCGTGCACTCAGAGGTGCCACAAGTGCAACAAGATAGGGCACTTTGCTCGCGATTGCAGAAATACTGGCAACGCAAATGTTGCTAACACTCAGAAGGGCAATGGGGCAACTCCCAAAGGAAATGGTTGTTTTGAGTGTGGAGCATCAGGACACTTCAAGAGAGATTGTCCAAAACTGAAGAATAAAGATGGAGGAAATAGGAATGCACAAGGATGGGTTTATGCAGTTGGGAATGCAGAAAAGAGGGGAAATGCACCAGGAAACCCTGATGCGAATGTCGTCACTCTGGTAACTTCCTCTTAAAAGAACCACTATGGCATTCTATCCTTATTTCGACACTAGATGCCGATAGAAGTTTTATATCCACTACATTTAGTTCCTTGATAAACATCGCCCCAACTTCATTAGAAAATTGTTATGATGTCGAGTTAGCTGATGGAAAATTAGTCGAGGTAGACACAATTATACGAGGTTGCACCTTAAAATTCGTAGGCCACCCGTTCAACATAGATCTAATGCCCGTGGAACTGGGTAGTTTCGACGTCATTATCGGTATGGACTGGTTAAGAAGATTCACTCTTGATAGTGGAGCGATGAGAAACTATTCAGTTCAAGTCTTCCCTACGGGAATAAACTTGACTTTTTTTGTTGTTATATGGTGCAACGAAAGTAGCAACGCGGGAGAGGAATCCCGGTTGAACAGTTTATCTCATTGTTCAAAAGCTCAATAGTACATGGGCCAAGAATGCCAGGTTCTTTATAGCACAGATATTCGCCAAGAAAGAGAGGACAATTCGGAAAAGAAACAGATAGAATGACGTACCAATCGCCGAGATTTTCAGAAGTTTCCTGAGGACTTGCCAGGTCTTCCCTCCACTCGACCGGTGGAAATCCAAAAATCGCTTAATTCCAGGAGCCCGCAACCCGTAGCTCAGCACCATGTCGATTGGCCCCATCCCATCCGAGAAATGAAGGAATTATCAAACAATTATAAGGAGCTTTCTGACAAGGGATTCATAAGACCTAGTAATCCCTCGCCTTGGGGAGCCCCGGTCTTATTTGGACCAAAAAGAAGGACGTTCCGTTCCAGGATGTCACTCGACTATCGCGATTAAATAAACTGACAGTAAAGAATCTTATCCACATCCTGAGAATCACGAATTGTTTAGATTCGAACTCAAGATCCAGATTTTATTTCGAAGATAGATCTGAGAACCGGTATATTCACCAGCTTATTAGAGTGCAGATCAAGACATACCAAAGACGGCAATTTCGAACTCGGTATGGAGCCATTACGAGTTCCAGGTTATACCATTTGGACTGACAACGCCCCTAGCGTATTCATGGACCTCATGAACCGAGTGTGCAAACCTTACCTGGATAAGTTCGTAATCGTCTTCATCGATGACATACTTATTTATTCAAAGACAAAGGAAGCATAAGAACACCTTAAAGCAATTTTGGAATTAGCTTAATAAGGAAAAGTAGTACCAAAGTTTTCAAAATGTGAATTTTGGATTCCGAAGGTACAATTTTCTCGGACATGAGTCTCATTGATTAGAAGAGGCATACATATGGAACACGGCCCAAGATAGAGTCTATCAAGTGATTGGGCATCTCCAAAGACACCAACGGAGATCCACCATCAATTTTTTCTAGGATCTTGCGGGTTAACTATCGTAAGGTTCATTGAAGGATTTTCGAAGATTGCTATTCCAATGACGAAACTTACTCCAAAGGGAATCAAGTTCATTGGTGAGAAAAGGAAGAGAACGCTTGACCAGCTGATAAGCAAGCTGTGCATGCCCGGCCCCAATTCTGGGCTTTACCTGAAGGGAGCGAAACCTTGTGGTATACTGTGAAAGCGTCACACAAAGGCTTAGTGGCGGTGTTAATGCAGCGAGAGAAGGTGATTGCCTATCTTCTCGACAGGTTAAAAAGTTTCACGAGAGAACCTACACCACTCATGATTTGGAGCTTGGAATCGGTAGTGGTTTGCCCTAAAGAAATGGAGACACTACCTGATACTGAACCCATATGCCCCTCTATTCACCGACCATAAAAGCCTACAACACATTCTCGATCAGAAGGATCTTAACATGAGGCAACGCCGTTGGCTAGAATTGCTGAGTGACTACGACTGTGATATTCGATAACAGATACCAGGGAAAGCCAAACGTAGTGGGCCGATGCGCTGAGCCGTAAAGACAGATTGAGCCATTGCGGGTTCGATCGCCTTAGGTTAATCAGACAAATTTGGTTTGGATCTTCCCAAACGAATATTAGAAGCTCCAGATCGAAGCCCAGAAACTGAGAAAAATCTGTAAATGAAGACGAAGGAGGTATGATCCGAAGGGATATACCCAGGAAGACTGGAACAACGTGCCGATGGTACCCTAAGCTTACACAGCAGGAGTTGGAACTTGCTAGGAGACTAAGATACCGAGATTAAATGCACGAGTCCCCACAAGTCGAAATTTCTATCCATTCCCGGTTCCGAAAAATGTACCAAGATGTAAAGAAATTATTTGGTGTGCCAAACATGAAAGGCTGACATCCCAACTTATGTTAGCAAATGCCTGACATGTGCAAGGGTCAAGGCCGAACATCAAAGGCCATCGGGATTGCTAGTACAACCAGAAATACCCGAGTGGAAATGGATAATAATAACAAAAGGATTTTTATCACCAAACTCCCTATGATCGACACAAGGTTTCGACACCATCTAGGTGATATGGCTCGAACTTACAAAATCAGCTCCACTTCTTGCACAATAACGTGGTAGAAATGATCCGTTGGATAAGTTGGCGAGGGTTGACTTGAACATGGGGGAGGGGATAGATGGCAAGACCAAAACGGGATACCTGCCTCAATATCTGTGATCGTGACGGGAAGATTCACTTTAAATTTCTGGAGATAATTCAAAAAGCTTTGGGTAAGGAATAGCATGAGCACTCACGTAACATGCCAGAAACTCTGACGGCCAGAGCGAGAGGACCATTCAAACTCTCGAGGACATGCTACGTGCTTGCGTGATTGATTTTGGCAAAGGCTGGGTTAAGCATTTGCCATTGGCCGAGTTTTCATATAACAACAGTTATCACGCTAGCATAAAGGCCGCCCCCTATGAGGCACTGTATGGTCGAAAATGCCGATCACCAGTATGCTGGGCCGAGGTTGGGGAAGCCCAACTGACTGGTCCGGAATTAATCCAAGAAACAACAGAAAAGATCGTCCTGATCAAGAAAAGGGATGCCAAGCGGCCACAGGATCGACAAAAGAGCTACGCGATCGAAACGAAAGCCGATGGAGTTTTCGAAAGTTTGGAGACAAGAGTATGCTCAAGGTCTCACCTTGGAAAGGAGTCGTACGGTTTTCGTTAAGCGGGCAAGCTGAACCCGATATAAGTCGGACCATTCAAAGTATTAGCAAAAGTTGAACGGTTTGCCCTACAGGATTGGAACTTCCTCAAGAGTTGAGCAGAGTTCACCACACTTTCCATGTATCAAATCTGAAGAAATGTTACGCTGACGAACCAATAGTCATGCCGTTAGAAGGAATTCATGTTGACGATAAGCTCCAGTTTGTGGAAGAGCCCGTTGAAATCATGGAACGGGAAATCAAACGATTGAAGCGAAGCCGGATACCAATTGGTTAATGTTTCGCTGGAACTCTAATACTAGGATGCTGGGCCCAAGATTCACCTGGGAACTTGAAGATTCGTTCAAACAAAAATACCCACAACTCTTCACAAACCGGGCTTCGTCATCCACTACAAGGTCTTAAGCTTTGAGGACAAAGCTCTTTTAACGGGTGGAGACTGTAACATTTCTCATTTTTCATGTCGTTGTACGACTCTATTAATGACCACTATTTATTTTTGTCCGATACGCGTTTACTTTTAATAATTACCTTTAAGCTAAATCGCGTAGACTAAGAATAATCAATAAATGTAAACGGTCACCAAATAAATTAAAGTTTACACCAACCAAGTAAGGAATAATTATTAAGAAGATAATTATGTACTTTGCGTATTGCATTTTTATTGGTCACGTAAAAGGGTTACGCTTCGCGATAAAAATACATTTGGACGCACCCCGGAAATACCTAGACTTGCCTAGACTCAAACCAATACCCGTATTAAACGCCTAGACACAAAAATTAACTAATGTCTTGTGTTAATATCACTTGGTTTCCGAAATTTGACAAGTAAACCATAAGCAAATCGTGCCCAGTGGATTTCTAGCTAACAAATCAAACTAAGGATCCTTAAAGTACTAGTACTAATCCTAAGTAATTAATATGTGTACTAATGGTCTCCTAATGATCTTTTACACATGGGATAATAAACCCATGTCTCTCCCTTGGACCTCATTGGGTGCCCGTAAATTGCAGAATGTTTGATAGTACCAAATTGACTTATTTTCAAAAGTTTTTCAATAAACCTAGGGTACATTAGAAATTTACCCTTACTTTTGATATTCCTCATCATACCATCAAAAATCATCTTAGAAAAGTTGTAAGTTCTGTTTGTGGCAAGACATACGGGAGCAGTAGCAATATTACTACTAAACTCATTAAAACTAGTACTCTTTGGTGTAACATTTCTCATTTTTGTGTTATTGTACGGCATTTATTATCCGTCACTACTTGTTTTAGTCCGATACGCGTTTACCTTTAATTTTGCTTTTGAGCTAAATCGCGTAGACTAGAAATAACCATTTAATGTAAACGGTCATCAAATAAATTGAGGTTTACATCAAACAAGTAATATATAATTATTAAGAAGATAATTATGTAACTTGCGTATTTTATTTTTATTGGTCACGTAAAAGGGTTACGTTTCGCAATAAAATACATTTGGACATACCCCGGAAATACCTAGACTTACCTAGACTCAAACCAATACCCACTTTTAAAACCTTAACACAAAATTAAATCAATTCTTGTGTTAAAGACCCACTAGAGCCGAATTATGGGACAAGTATAACTAGAAATCCTTAAATCTTACACTAAGTACAATGTACATCCAAGTCTAATTAAGATTTGTACAACATGTCTCTAGTTAGCTAGTACACATGGGTTAGAGATCACTTTGGATCCTTCTTTCCCTACCAAAACCCACGGCATACATATATACATACCTAGAAATCTCCTAATGATCCTAAAGTACATGTACATCTCATGGCTAATTAATGTTAGTCCTAAATGTCTCCCACTAATCTATTACACAATGGTTAATAACCATTTGGCTCCCCTTTCCCTTGTATAGCCGGCTAAACACAAGACACACACACACATCACAAGATTTCAAGTATCTAAGCATATATTGTACATATATCTTGTAATTAAGAATAGTACCTTGTGGTTTTAACAAAACTATGTGTGAGTACCAAACCACAAAATCCACTGTAGCTAGGGCACGGTACTTGGTTTAGTTTATGTGTGATAGAAAAGCTAATAAGCACTTCTTGGTCTATAAATACACACTCACACTTGACATTTTACACTCTTAAAACTCACACACACTCCAAACTCTCTCAAGCAAACTAAACTTATCACCTCCCTCTTTTACAATCGGGTTACACCAAAACCAAGCTTACACGCACCCTAAATTCGTCCTACGCACGGCTAAGGTCATACAAAGGGTATAAAAAGCTTTGAAGCTTGGGTTGAATACACACGCGGGTGTGTACACGAAGCTAGTTGCTTGCCTAGCTCATCACAAGACACTAGGACCCTTTGTAAGTCTCGAATTAAGCTTTACATGTCCTATACCGTCCATTTCTATTCGTATCTAGTTGTGATGATCGAAATTATTTGTGCTTAACATGTAAAGTGTGCGTGAACATGCATGGTACGCCTCATGCATGGTTCACGTAAATATGATCATGTGTGTTACACTTGTGTGGTGCAAGAAACTAATAAGATGCATGTACAAAGTGATTTAACGACAACAAGGACTTAAATGATTCATTTACATGAAAGCTTAGACTCTAACGAAATTGTAACTCACTAATGGGTTGTATGATACGAGCTAAATTAGAAGTTACTACTGCCAGGCTTAAGAAGTTAGTACTGTTAGCAGAAGTTAGTACTGCTAGCAGAGTTAGTACTGCTAGCAAAAGTTAGTACTGCTAGTAGAGTTAGTACTGCTAGCATATTGTTAATACTGCTAGTGTATAAATATCTATTTGTGGAAATCTGAACTTTCTTGTGTCCAACACGAGCTCAAACAAACTCTAACGAATTTGTAACTCACTAATGGGTTGTATGATACGAGCTAAATTAGAAGTTAATACTAGCAGGCTTAAGAAGTTAGTACTGTTAGCAGAAGTTAGTACTACTCAGTACTGCTAGCAGAGTTAGTACCGCTAGCATATTGTTAACACTACTAGTGTATTAATAATACTGTTTTTGACATTCCTGAACTTAAGGGACTGTTTGAAACTCATAAGAACCTAAAATGTAATTTTTTTAAAATAGAGGGACTAAACGTATCAATATGGAAACTCAGGGGTGTAAACGGTAAATATTCTATTTTAAACTATAAGGACTGTTTTTGCCAAGAATGAAAACCTAAGGGTATTTTATATAATTAAGTGATTTAAATAAACACTTATGGTATCGGACTCGTCGTGATATAATACGGATACTTATATAACTAAAGTCACGCGAATGATAAATAGGTGTATTTATTATTAATACTTAAACACCTTGTAAACTTAAAAGTATATAGTCGTACACCTTCCCAAGAGCAAATGAGGAAAACGAATACAATAAACGTGTACACCACCACACAAGTGATAACAGTATATATATAAACTAGCAAATTTATTATGGTTTATGCATTGAGTCGTTAGCCTAAACTTGTAGACTAAGACTGTCGTATTTACTTAGGTATTTGACGGTGTGATTCATTCGCCATACTTAGATATAATTATCATTTTCAGAGGACTATTTACTAAGGTGAGTTCATAGCCTTATGTTTTACTGTTATTTAAATGATTTACATCCTTGGGGTGAGAACATGCTTGCTTTACAAATTGGACGCAAGTGTACATTTTATACCATGATTACGTGTTTGCCTAAGTTACCATAACCCATTATGTCCATAATCATGAACTGTTAATTGCATAGATTTGATTGGGAATTACATTATGTGGGCGCGAATGTTATGAATAGATCTATTAGGGATTGACAATCCCCGTTCGGGTGACTAGCTATCACCGGGAACGAACGCATACCATGTCGAATTTAGGATGTTGCGGGGTTAGCACATCATTCACGGACACTTGTTGGCAAATATATTTGCATTCATATATGTCGAGCTTCAGTGTCATGAGCTTAGGAAAACGTAATTACTTTTTATGATGTTTGCATGTGTTGCTCAATCATACACTTGGAAATCTTGCGGTCCTACAATTGATTTACATAAACCTATGAATTCACCAACTTTATGTTGACGTTTTAAGCATGTTTTTCAGGTCAATAAGGCACGGGGTGCGGTGATACATTGGAAGTCAATAATTGAAGAGTCAACATTTAAGATTTGGGGTCTTATTACATTTTGGGGACAATTGTTATAAACCGGAATCTTTATTTATATTGTTGAACAATTTGAAGCCATGAGCTTATGTAACAAACAAGTATTTTGTTAATCCAATGTATCTTTTTCAAACGACACGTTTAGTGGTCGTTCTCATATCTTGTGCTATTGATCCATAAAGTAACGCCCTCGGATATTCAACATTCCGCTGCGTACTCAGATTTGAGGGTGTTACAAATTGGTATCAGAGCCAGGTTATAGAGAACCAGGTCAAAAGTCTTGTCTGGACTATAACCATTTTCAAACACTTGATTTACAAATGGGGTTTGTATGGGACATACACACATTACTTGTTGCATCAAATTTATGTGCTTACATGACATGCATTGTTTTAGCATTAGTAGGGTACTAAGTGCTTACATGATCGATATACGTGTATATAAATGATATTACGTATATTACTATAAGACTTTTATAATTTAAGCTTACAGACATATCATACCGATTTTTCCTATAAGTAATACTTATATAAGTTATTTTTGCTTTTGCAGCAGTCATGTCTTCTGCTTCATCAGCTGTCACATACACTTCTGTCTACACCGACTCTGAGCCCGGCAGAGCCTTCTGGGGAGCCGGCGATGAGGAGGTATCCGAGGGAGGCATCCCACGGGTCATCGTATTAGGATACAACGGACTCCCGATACAGCCAGTAGCCCCACCATCACCGGATTACATTCCAGGCCTAGAGGACCCACAAACACCGCCAGTTCCTCATGACGAGGATGAGCGTGCGCCTATGTTCGTACAGGCACATGATCCTGACTACGTACCAGAGCCTATATACCCTGAGTATATACCATTGGAGGATGACCATGAGTTTCCAGCTGAGGAGCATCCATTGCCTCCTGTTGATTCACCTACTGCAGAGTCACCCGGATATGTTACTGAGTCGGATCTCGAGGAGGATCCAGAGGAGTACGAGGATGATGAGAACGAGGAAGAGGAGGAGCACTTAGCTCTGGCCGACTCCACTATTGTTGTACCTGTTGATGAGCCTGTTTTCCCACCTGAGGGAACAGAGCCTGTTATACCACCACCCTCCACTGACATTACTATTGGGGCTAGGATTGCCGTCCGGCCACAGAATTCTATATCCCTTCCACCAGAGGCAGAGGTTGAGAGACTTCTGGCCATGACTACTCCATCACCATCACCACCTATCTCACTATCACCACCCTCTGCAGGAGAGCGCCTTGCTAGGTGCACAGCCCTACCTGCACATTTATCACCACTACCTATGCCATCACCATTACTACCATCATCTGGGTGTCCAACCCAAATCCAGACACTCAGGATAACATCCACTCAGCCTCTCATTGATGCAGTTACTGCCGCATTACCATCACCTTCACTACCACCACTACCACCATTTCTATACATACCACCACCTGTTGACCATGGGGATGATATTCTCGAGTCTGAGCAGCCTCCCCATAAGTGGTTGTGTTTGTCCACTCTAGGCTCCCGATATGAGGTTGAAAAGAGTTCTACTGCTGGACCTACCAGAGGTCGGGGGATAGATTATGGGTTTTTTAGCACGGTAGATGCTGAGGAGAGACGACATGGGATTAGAGATGTTGGGTACGGTATTAGGGATACTTGGGTAGATCCAGCAGAGGCAGTGCCTGAGATAGCACCGGTGACCTTAGGAGAGGTCAATACTAGGGTCACAGAGCTTGTTGAGCTCCATGAGCATGATACACATGACTTGTATGCTTTACTAGAGGATGCTCAAGATAGTAGGTCTCGTATATCACAGCGAGTCGATATAGACTCGCAGCGCGTCGATTTACTTATGGGGGATAGGATGACTCTCCAGGAGACAGTATGGATGGTGGAGGAGGAGGCCTATGCTTCCCGAGAGGCTTGGGCTCACTCGATAGGATTGAGTCAGGTGACTCATCAGGAGCTTCAGACCCATCGTGATCATGTGTATGCACACGAGACCCATCTTCAGGCACACCAGATACAGCTACAACTGCAGAGTACTCTCATTCAGACACAGCATCAGGTAAATGAGACTCGCTTTCAGATGCATCAGGCTGAGTTAGCAGCACTTCGAGAGACTGACCGTAGACGTCATGCACAGATGGTAGAGACTCTCCGACTCATTCGAGACATGAGGCGAGAGATGAGCGACATGCAGGCCGAGTTGTTATCACTACGAGAGCAACAGAGGAGAGCTAGACAGCCAAGGATTCCAGATCACCAGGATGCTTCTGGAGATGCTGACAGTCACATCTAGTGATTTATGTTATTTTATCTTGCTAGG
>BQNB010035065.1:0-51141 GCA_026074375.1 Tanacetum coccineum
AGTTGGGACAGTACTTGTTAAGTAGTGTTTGGTATAAGGTGCTGTTGACTTTAAAAGTCAACAAGACATTGTCAAAATATTAACACTTGAAAGTAAGTAGTAAGAATTTAGATTTAAGCAACTTAGTAGTATTCCATTAGCTCTATATAGATCATCTCTTAACTTTCATTTTTAAGCTTTAGTCTAGTTCTTATTTTCCTGAAAAAGTTGTATTAGCAGCAGCTGAGATTTCAAGGATTTTCTTTTGGATTTCTAATTTCTAGTTGTTATTTCCAAAATCCTTTTATCTAGGTTTCTTCTAAATTCATAGAAGTGCTTATTTTCAAAATTCTAGTTTCTAGGATTTAGATTTGAGCTAGTTAGCTTATTAGAAGTTGCTTAATAACAGTCATTAAGCTTGAACCTTTACTTTTTAAGATCAAATTTCTTGTTAATCTAGTTTACTTTTAGCTTATTTCTTTTTAGATATCCCTAGTACACATTATAAGCTTCTTATAGCTTCTTTTGGTTTTTTACTTTCATTGAGTATTAAGCAAGAAAAAAAGCCAAAGTTTAAGAAAAGTTAAATTTTTTAAGGAACATAATAGTTTCTGTAATACAGTATTAAAAGCTGAATTTCCAGCTTATTCAGTAGATAAAAGTTCAAAGTGCTTTTGTTAAAGTTGTAGTAGGAAAGCTCAGGTCTAACTTTTATGTTTTAAGTTTTTGCTTATTTTCATTTTTGTAATAAGCTAAATTGTGCTTAAGTCGTAGGGTTTATTTGGTATTTTCTAAATAGTTAAAGGTGTTTTGTTTTAACTATAGTGTAAATTTCTATTACTTTTCCCGCCTACCCTTTACTTTCATTCTTTGCATTTTCTACCCTGTTCTTTTAGGATTAATAAAATAGGATTAAATCTCTTAATATTAGTTTAATAAAATTAGGGTTTATGTTTTAATAAGCAAAATTAGGCTTCAATTGATTAGTAAAAATAAAAATTGGACATATCATTACCATTTAGTTTTTGCACATTTTCAGTAGTTAAAAATTTTTTTCTTTATTTTTCCATTTAAATTGTATTTTCTAAGAAAATAAAATAGGTTTTAGTAATTTCTTTTTTCTTAAGAAATTCATAGAAAATTGAAAAATAAGTTGGAAAATCTATTCTTTTTTGTAATAATTTTCTTTTTCATTCTAGTATTTTTGAAAAATAGAAATAGAATTTTAGTGTTAAATTTTAGAAAAAGTGTATTTTTAGTTAATTTCTTTTTCTTAAGAAAATCATAGAAAATTCAAAAATAGCTAAAAAATTCTAAATCTTTTTCCTAAAATTTTCTCTTAAATTTTGTGATTTTTAGGTATAAAATTTGTTAGTATTAGAGCTTTAGATTTTAAATTCTAGTTTTAGCTCACATTTTTAATTCACGTTTGTTAAATTTTCGTCTTATTACTAGTTAAAATTTTTAATTCTTAATTGTTTTTTTGTTTAATTGTGCTTGTCCATATTAGTAGTGTAATTCAAAATCAAAATCATTTAACCTATTCTTGACTCGATTTGAAATTATTTCCGAATTTATATTCACGATCTTCGTTGGGAACGACTCGAGAAGAAATTACTCTCCCGGATTAATAAAATATACGTATTGTGTTTTCTTAAGTGAGATTTTATCCTTTTATTTTTACTTGTTTGAAAGTAATTTGATAAGAATTGACACGGGATTGTATACGTATACATATTTTAAATTTGACTAGTCTTACACACGTACCAAATTTTGGCGCCGTTGCCGGGGAAGACGTGAAAGATTTTTGAGGATATTCGTTGAAGTAGAGTTTTGAAAACCCTTCCTTTTTGGAAGTTACTTTGCTATTTTTGTTTATACTATATAAAAATATAAAACGTTCATTAATTCGATTCTATCGAAATTTGTAGCACTAATAAGAAAAAAAGAAAAAAAAATATATCAAATTTTTTTTTAGTTAAAATACAAAAATAAAATAAACATATTTGGATACTAGCTATCCCATCTTAAAACCATTCCAATTAAACATCAAGATTTAATTGTGAGTTACTGGATGGTACGAGGACCTTCGAGTTTACTAAACTATAAGGTGAGTTTAATGGAAATGTGATAGTACTTGCTCAAGAAGTCATTGCGGCTCGCTTAAGGCCTTTCCGCTCACTTGTGCGTAATCTTGGAGACTTATCGTGTGAAGCTTGTAATTAACGGTTGCCAAAAATAATTTTTCTTTTTGTTTTCCTTCCTAATAAATACTAAAAATTGTAAATTTCCCCAAAAATAATCTTCTTAATCTCAAATTCTTCTTTTTATTATTTTCACTAGTGCATGCGCACTCGTTCTTCCTTGGAATACACAATTCCGAGAAGACGTAATCGTCGACGTTCTCGACAACAACAAGAGGCAATCCCTATTGTTGATACGGATCCGATTCCAATGGCCGATGACCGACCTATGGCCGAGCAACTTCAAGCTCCCACCGGGGGGGTTTGAAAGTGCTATAGTTGGCCCAACCTATCATTGCTCAAATTTTGAACTAAATCCTCTCTCATTAATATTGTTCAAAATCCAATTTTTTCGAGGAGGAATGATGAGGAGCTCATGCTCACATTCGTCAGTTCGAGAGCATAACTAATAATGTCAAAGGGTACCGGACTATTTGTACCTAACACACCATAAACTTCTTTCTTTCCATTTTCTCTTGACGGGGTATGCCAAAACATGGCTCTCTTGACAAGAGAAACCCCACGATATATATTCTTACATGGGATGACTTTGTGTCTAAGTTCTTCAACTTCTTCTTTCTACCCTACTAAGACTACCAATCTTTCGGAATGAAATAACGGATATTCTCGACAAATTGCTCAGAATCTTTCTCCGAAGCTTGGGATACGTTTCAAGGAACTTCTAAGAAGTGTCCTCTCCACGGTTTTTTTTTCGCTCATGATCAAATTATTAGTCAGCACTTCTAGATTCGTTGAGATACTAATGATCAAGATTCTCTTAATTTTTGCTGCCTGGTGGCAATTTACTCTACAAAAGTCAACCGAAGGACTACAAAATCATTAGAGAATAAAGCCAATGTTAGATGTTCCGGAACGCCATGATGCGATGTGAGTACGAATGCTCCTCAACTTCTTATACTTCGTCATCTTTTAATTTCGAATTCCAACAAAATGGCAGCGGCATTAGAGGATAAGTTGATTTTGACCTTTTCGGAAATGAGATGAATAATTTATGATGAAGCTTTGTTGCCTTCTCATTCCGATTAAAATGGTTGGAGGAAAGGTTACTACTTGTGGTAGTATTCATAGTTTATAATGTACTAATCTTTGTGTGTCCCAATGACTAGAGGAGCTTATGACTACCCGGTCTATCATGACAATTTTCAACAATTCCAACAAGCCGCTGCGGTTGGTGGTTTTGTTCAAGGGAATTCCGGGTACCCTCCTTCTAGTGTGGCTTCTTACACAAGACCATCGGGTTTTACTCAACCCAATCCCCAAGCTTCTAGAATCCTAACCAAGGATAAATGGGAACCATCGGGTATAATGGGCTAGAATGTGAACCAAACCCAAATCAAGTTAACCACTGAAGCAACGCTAAACTTGGGGCTTACAACAAGCTCAAACTTATCAAGCCCCGGTTGCTCAAGTATCGGTTGCTTACTCAAAGTTCGAGGACTACACAAAAGCTAATGATGCCATATTGACCAATTTGCAAAAGAACTTAAATGATTTTAAAAGAGAGCAAAATGAATTTCAAAAGAGCAAAAGAATTTTTACAAAAAGCTAAATGATGAGTATTTATGCAAAATAGTGGGAATAAAGGGGGAAGTAGACCATGCTTCTACCCCATTGGGTTACTTTACCAAGTTAACAAATATTCCTAATACGAGGAATGAATGCAAGGGATTACCACCCGAGTGTGTTGTTCTTGATGGACCTATACCCCCTATGCCTCCTCTTTATGTCAATCGGACAATGAGAGGCTTAAGGAAAACGAGGTATACAAAGGACAAAGTGCAACCCGAAAGTTCACAAAGTACCGCAAACGTCCAACCGAGGGTAAACCTCGCGGGAAAGGGAAAGATAAGTTGAAAGATAATGAGAAAGGGATGAATGAGAAGGAAAAAGATGATGAGGTTAGAGAAAGTGTTTTTGAAGAGATCTTAATTGATAAGGAAGAGTTTTTCTTGCCTAAATCTCCACCAATCAAACCAAACAAGCCAACAAAAACTCTTCCATATCCTTTCTAAGGGTTAGATAGAGTGATGAAAAGAAAGGTTGAAAATGATAAAGTGCAAATCCAAAAGTTTTGGGAAATGTTCAAAAAGATTCATGTGAACATTACTTTGGCGGATGCTTTGATCTTAATGCCTAAGTATCAAAAGATGTTAAAAAGCTTGTTGTCAAACAAAGAGAAGTTAAACGAGATGGCTAATACACCGGTGAGTGAAAATTGCTCGGCGATCATTCTCAAAAAGCTTCCCGACAAGCTTGGAGGACCCCGGACAGTTTCTCATCCCGTGTACTTTTAGTGAGCTTAAATGCAAAGCCCTAGCCGACCTAGGTGCTAGTATCAACCTTTTCGCCATTCTCGTGTACAGCAAAGTTAGCCTTCCCGCATTGCCAATATACACCTGGATGACCTTTAGAACTAGCAAATTGCTCTTTTTGTGTTTCCTAAAGGAATTTGCTAGAGGATGCTCTTGGTCTCGGTGGGAGTTGACTTTCCTGGCGATTTTGTATGTTAGTTGACTTTTGAGTGTGATTATCGAGTACCTCTTATTTTGGGTAGGCCATTTTTGAGGACGGCTCGTACTTTGATCGTGTTTTTGGAAGAGGAAAATGTCACTTAGACGGGGAGGAGAGATTGATTATTAGTGTAAGAAGCGAAGAGCTCAAAATACACCACTCGTCACTCATAAAGAGTCGGTTTGTATGATTGATTATCTTTCTTCTCCATAGAAAAGGATGAGATCCTATGCCATTTTCATTTATTCGGAGTTGTTTGTTAATGTGATTCTTCATATAATGGTGATCAACATCAGTTCTCTTTCCACATTCCCTAAAGAGGAATTAACAATTGAGAAAGTTTGAAAAACCATGAGGTTAAAACATGTAATCTTTCAAAAAGAAATTTCAATCTATTTGTCCTTCCATTAGAAAAGACTTAAACTTTTTGGAAAAACAAAGAAGTTTGGAAAAGTATGAGATTTTGAAAAGAAAATAACTCTTTGTGATTTTCAAACTCCAATCATCATCTTTGGAAAAAAAAAGGAAGTTGATGGAGGAGCAGAATCTTGATGTTATAAACCATTGTGTCATTCTTTGCCCCCATTGGGAATTGTGTTAGAAAATGGGCAACAAATGAGTTTGTAAAAGATAATGATGAGATTAATCATGAAGTTTTCAAACAATGTAATAATGAAAAATGTTTTGGGAGTGCATTTTAATGAGGAAGAGCATAGAGGAAATTGCCTTCCTAGATGGGTTACTTGAAAATGAGAATTTCTTTGAAATGAATGATAAAAAGGTTGAATCTTTGGAAAGAAAGACTAAAGAGGATTTTGAAACAAAGATGATCTAAGTCCAAAAAAAGAGTTACAAGTTGTTCATCCCGACATTGAAATACTTAACCATTTTGAGACTACCTCTTATGTCGGGAGTCAGTGCGTCGTGATTATGTGTTTTATGAGGATTTTAACCTGTGGATATGTTATTCCCCATGAACATTCGGGGAGAGATATTTGACCCGGGGATAACATTTCATGAGAAACCTTTGAAAATGTTGCTTGTAAGGATAAGAGAGTTCAAAAGAGTTAGCACCATTAAAATCTCTTTTGATTCTGATGTTTTTTGACACTCCCACCCACCCTTAATAGACTTTCATGTTACCAAAGCATTGTACGGGTTCACATTTTCTCTCTTGAAATTCTTTTCTAAAAAGTTTTTTGAACCCGGGATCAAAAATGCTACGGTAATTTCTTTTATACTAGGTTTGGGGGAGGTTTCACTCTTGGATTTCTTCATCCTACTATTATTCCTCCATAATGAATCCTTGTTGGAATATGAGTCATGCTTAGGGATCTTTTTAAAAAACAAGCGGCTTCGTGGGAGGCACCCCCATGCTTATCTTTACTCCTTCTTCTATTTTTTCTTTGCTTCCACAAGGAATAAAATCAATTCGGGGTCGAGTATAGCTTGTACTCGGTTAACAAAAACTAAGCCGTTTTAAGTCGTCTATGAGCTAACAATGAAAATGATGAGAGGAGGCTTGTTCTTTTTCGTTCTTGTTGGTTGTTTGTGCTTGTTTGTCTAGGTTTTTTCGGATTTTAGAGGATTCATGGTTCAAAATTGGGGTAGAACAAAGCAAATGCCCCCAATTTACATTGATGGTATCCAATCTCTTCTCTTCATAAAAGTGGGATAATCTCTTTATCTTGTCTTTATCGAACTAACATCTATTCTTTTGGTATTGGACCTTTGAAATTTCTTTTGTTTTGATTCCTTTTTGACCCTCTATTTTTTTAAACATTGAGGACAATAGTTTGTTTTAGTTTGGGAAAGGATATCTTCGATATTGACTTGCACTTCACGCAACCTAATTTTGAACCTTTTTGAATTACCCTTTTTTAGTGATAAAAGTGGAAAATTTTTAATGTTTTCTGCTTACAAATAGAGCTTAGTTGGGGAATAAACACTACTTTTTGGTATTCGTTTGGTGAGATATAGGAGTTAATTTTGGGGAATTTTGACGGGGTGGAAATGCCCTAGTAGATCTTTTAACCTACCTTTTTGAGGGGCTAAGCCTTTCACAAATTCCTATTGAATTGGATTTTAATAAATTGGAAAAACAATAGAGATGATGTAGTTAAATATATAAGTGTATTTGCTTAAGCAAGGTTTATTTGGAAAAACTAAAGATTTATATGATATGATTTGTGTCTTTTTACTCCCTCAGCTCTTAACACACATAATTCATACGTGCTCTTTTGAATTTTAACTAAGTCAACCAAATGTTATTTAGAAAAAGTAGTACATTTTGGAAATTTGATTATCTAGTTATGTAAGTAGGATTTTTGGGTTCAAATTTATAGTTGATATTCTCTAAAGGAAAATTTCCATTCACCAAAAATATACTTATAAAAAGAAATGCCAATGAAGATTTCTAATGCAAAAGCATTTTTTTAGTTGCCAATGAATGTCATTCGCAAAATAAATAGAAATAATAACAGATATACTAGACATAATCGTTGGCGTATCCATGTTGAGAGTGAGACTCTGAGGGGGTCGCCACATAAGGATTAAGACTTATGTACGTGAATCAGGTTCGTAGGGGGGGGCATCATCACCTTAGGTGTGCTACCTAAAGTTGGTGCTTGCAAACTAAGGGACTTTGGATTCTAGGCTTTGTAGGAAGAACGGTGTTGTAGCGACTAACCACTAAAAGTTAGTAGCGGTCTAATGTGGGGGTTCGAAACTAAGAACACCGGTTGTTGTTTGCGATTCCTATTTGCGGAGAAAGGCTAGTAGGGGTTTCGAACTTAAGAAACAACATCATATGCAAAAAAATTATAATTTATAGTAAAAACACACACACACACACTATATTGAAAATAAAAGAATGGAAAAATTTCATTTTCTAAAATCAAGTTATATATTTTGTTTCTAATTTCTTTAGCTTTGAGATGAGTTTATCTATGTTATTTAACATTTAAGCTCAGACAGGTTTAAGTGTTAAAGCTTAGATGGATTTCATCTATAAGATTAAATGATCTATGCTTTAAGTTGAAAGACGTGCACAACTTCTTTAATCATTATTATTTATTTCTTGGGAGTGAAAAGTTCACAAGTTGTAAGTATAAGAGCTTAACCATTTGGACTTATATTGACAATGATCTTGTTTAATAGCTTTGTTTAGTCTAGTGAAAAGTCAGGGATGGATCGAATTTCTTTTTGGTGCTTCATTAATCGGGAGTAAGCCTATTTCAATGAGCCTAAAAGTGCAAATGCATTGATTGCATTAATGTGTTTCCATGAGATAAAATGTGAGAAAAAAAGCTTAAGATGTTTTAAAAGGGGTTTGCTAAAATAGGTGGGAAAACAAGGGACATTTGGAAACTTGTTAGTTTACAATGTGTACAATTGATAAAATTGGTGAGGACGCAGGGCAATCCTTTAGTTTGGGGAATTTTGATATGTGTTAAAATGGTATACATAAAATCCTCCCAAGGTTTCGCCAATAAAAGCTAAATAAATATGCCAAAAAGAGGGAAATATGTGTGTTTTGAGTCTCAACGTTGCAGGAAAGGATATTCAAAGTACTAAAAAGAGCAAAACGACCACAAACCGACAAGAAACGGATAAGACAAAAGTGATCAAGTGGATATAAATGAGGAAAGATATCAAAGCCAGATCAGTCCCGGTACCCAGGAAAAGTCAAATTAAGTCAAAGGAGGTCAAAATCATGAAAAGTCAAGTCAAAGTTTGAAGTGAAATGACCATTATACCCTTTGAAGAGGATGCAAAATTACTAAAATACCCTTTGGGCCCTTCTACACCATTCGGATCACAAAAGCCCAACAATGAGCCCAAAATCAAAGCCCATTTCTTGTTTTTAAAACTACAAGGGCCAGAAATGTCAATTCTAAAACTCATTTTACACTACACTTTGAATAGAGAAACACAAGGGCTTGTTATGCAAATAACCCAAACTTTCAAACACAACGCGGTATAACTTTTCTTCCTAACAACTTATACCCGATTTTCCCGCCAAAAAAACCCAACCTCCCCAAATCTTTTCCCGTTTCTTCCAACTCAAATCCACCAATCAAAGTCCTTCTCCACGTCATTTTGTACACTTGGCAGCTTCTCATTGGTTCAAACACGTGGCAAATTACATCCAACGGCTAAAAAAGAATCAAGCTTCATCCTCTTCTCTTCTTCTTCAAGTTCCTATATATAGACAGGATAGGACAATTGTAGAGGAGTTCCAAGTTTTAGTTTTATAGTTAGTTAATTTTCAAATTTTCAGTTTTTAGCTTTTACTGTTCACGTTTTGTAATCATTCTGTTTCATTCAAAGTCTAAAGCATTTCATCACTTGTACTCTACCTACTTTCACTTGTATTTTCAGTTTTTAAGAAATAAAAATCAGTAGTGCTCTTAATTCTTCTTAAATCTCATGTGATAAGCTGATTTTACATAATAAGCTTGTAATAAGCTCAATTGAGCTTATTCTGTTTTCTTTTGTTCTAAAGTTGTTCAAATGTTGTTAAAAGTCTTTTAAATACTGAATTTGTCTACTTTAGTTCAACAAGGTTCATTTGAGTTTAATTTGATTGAATTTGGAAGAAATAAGGAGTAATAAGCAAATTTCAGCTTATTGAGCTCATAGCTTAATGGTTTAGAGGCAAGGTGCCATATAGGTTCTGAATTTGAAAGCCACTCACTCAGAAAGAGTGGCTAGGGTCAGAGACTACAAGTGCAAAGGTTTAGATTCATGTTTTTAATTTCAGCATACATATAGCTTAATCCATTTGCTTATTGCATTGTCTTTTTGTGTGTTTTAGCCTATTCAATATTACTTAGTTAGTTTAGATATTCAAATGTTTTAAAGCTGTTGTAGTTAGAACTCATTAAAGTTTCATTTCTTAAAATTCTGTCATTTAGAAGGTTGAGTCTAGCTGAGTAACTAGTGTATTTTAGAACATAAGCTGTAGATTTTAGTGTTTAGATAGCTTAATTAGTTGAGTTTAAGACTGAGTAGATAAAAGGTTTTAGCAGTTTTAGTTTTAAAATAGATTTTAAGTAAAATTTAGTTGGGACAGTTTATGTTAAGTAGTGTTTGGGATAAGGTGTTTTTGACTTTAAAAGTCAACAGGATTCTGTCAAAGTATTTTACATAGTTGAGGTTTTCAAAGTTTTCAAGTTTTAAAAAAGTTTTGAAAGTTAGATTGTAGATTTTCAAGATTTAGAGCTCAAAAAGCTAAAGCTAGCACCAGGACACTTTAAGTGTTAAGAAGTTTTAAACTTAGGTCATTCACAGCATTCTGGTGTTCAAATTTGGTTAATGTAGGTTTAGAGACATAGCTGTTAGTTATAAGAAGTTTAACTACTAGAGACTGTAGCCTGCACTTTAGTTTGCAGATACATCAGATGAGCACCAGTATTCAACTCAAGTTAAATTAATGCTGATGTCATCATTTTTTTAAGCTGTTTTTAAGCCTTTGTAATTAGGAGGTAGAACTTAGTTTTTAAGCATTTTAGTAGAACTCCATTAGCTCTACATATTTCATCACTTAACTTAATTTTAAGCTTAGGCTAGCTTTAATTGTTTTTGCAAATTGGTATTAGCAGAGGGAGATTTTCTTGCTTATTTTTTCTTGGCATTCCCGATTTTCTAGTTGTTCATTCCAAATTCATTTTATCTAGGTTTCTTCTATATTCTTTGTATGTGCTTATTTTCAAAATATTAGTTTCTAGGATTTTATTTGAGCTATTTAGTACATTAGTAGGTGCTTATTAATGTCATTACGCTGTACCTTCAATTCTTAGAGTACAATTTCTTGTTGTATTCTAGTTTCCTTTTAGCTTATTTCTTTTTAGATATCCTTAGTACACATTATAAGCTTCATGTAGTTTCTATTCTGTTATTAATTTCATTGAGAAATTAAGCAAGGTAATTAAGCCCAAAGTTTAGAAATTTTGGAATTTCAAAGGGAAAACCATAGTTTCTTTGTAGCAAAGGGTTTTTTAAAAGCTTTTAATTTCTTAGCTTATCTAGTAGATAAAAGGTCAAGTGCTTTTGTTAAAATTGTAGTTAAATGCTCGGAGTAACTTTACCGTTTTTAAGTTTTTGCTCTATTTCCATTTGTAATAAAGCCAAATTGTGCTAAGTGTCTTAGGGTGTTTGGTACTTTTTCAAAAGTTAAGGGTGTGTTTTTTTTCTTTATAGTGTAATTTTTTGGTTACCTTACCCGGCCTACCCCATTACTTTTATCTTTTGCAATTTCTACCCTGTTCTTTTAGGTTAATAAATTAGTTTTATTATTTTTAATATTAGGTTTAATAAAATTAGGGTTTAGGTTTTAATAAGCAAAATTAGGGTTCAATTGATTAGACTTTATATCACACTATTAATCAATCTAATTAAAAATATTAATAGAGTGTATATAAAAAATTGGGCATTTTCATTCCATTGGTTTTCTTCTTTTTTTTTTGTTTTCTGCACATGTTTCAGTAGCTTAAAAACTCATTTTTTTTTTCGTTATTTTTCCAATTAAATTTGTTATTTTCTAGAAATTAAAATAGGTTTTTAGTATTTCTTTTTTCTTAAGAAATTCATCAGAAAAATAGAAAAAATAGTTGGAAAAATCTAATTCTTTTTGTAATAATTTTCTTTTTCATTCTAGTATTTTTGAAAAATAGAAATAGAATTTTAGTGTTAAATTTTAGAAAAAGTGTATTTTTAGTTAATTTCTTTTTCTTAAGAAAATCATAGAAAATTCAAAAATAGCTAAAAAATTCTAATTCTTTTTCCTAAAATTTTCTCTTAAATTTTGTGATTTTTAGGTATAAAATTTGTTAGTATTAGAGCTTTAGATTTTAAATTCTAGTTTTAGCTCACATTTTTAATTCACGTTTGTTAAATTTTTCGTATTAGTTAAACGTTTTTAATTCTTTAATTGTTTTTATAGTTTAATTGAGCTGTCATATTCGTAGTGTAATTCAAAATTCAAAATTCCTTTATCCATTCTTGACTCGAATCCGAATTATTTCCGAATTTCAATTCACGACTTCGTTGGGATACGACCCGAGAAGAAAATACTTCCCGGTTAAAAATATACGTATTGTGTTTTCTTAAGTGAGATTTTATCCTTTTATTTTCTCTTGTTTGAGAAGTAATTTGGAAAGAATTGTCACGGGATTTATACTATACATATATAAATTTGACTAGTGCTTACACACGTACCACTCTTCCAATCCTGTTCTTGGTTTTATACCTTTTGGCTTTGTTTTTGTCCCTTTGTGATATATCCGTTACCTGCACAACACAATTAACAAAACAGACAAATACAATGTATTTTCTACTTGTTTTTGTCATGTTAAGTTGTTCTTAATTTAATGAAATAGATAGATGTGATTAAACACATATAAAAAATCTCCCATACTACGCTATTGCCGTATCCTCAAGCAGTGTCATAAATACACACAAAGAAAACTAAAAATTTCAATCCCCTTAGACTAATTACCTCGAAAAGTAGCTAAGTGTTCATCTAAGGGGATTAAGAAATCACTAGTTTTGAAACACCTCGTTTTACCATTTCTTTATATATATATATATTTATTATATATATATATATATATATATATAATACGAGATATATATATAATATATTTATATACTATATTATCCTTTTAAAAACAATCATGTCTTGACTCTTCATTATTTAATCATAACTTTAGGATCACGGAACAAGAAACACTTTTAAATAGTGTCCAAAAGGTATAAAATTAATTCATCTCGGATTTTTCACCCGGCCCTGAACCAGCTTAAAAACGATAATCATTGTTAAATACAAGTTAAGATGCTACACTACTCATATGGAAAATTGTGTACCAGAGTACTTTTTTCCCCTTTATCCCACATCCTCTAAAGATTTTATTTTTATTTATTGGTGACAAATAAATTTGTCCTTATTCATATAGGAGTAAACCCGGGTTTTGCATAATTAGTTTGAAAATCCTTTCCTAAAGAGACGATATGGTGGAGAATAAGGTCCACATTAGGGTTCTATTTCGCATGATTTTTGGGGTTATCCTTTTTATTTCATCCATTAATAAATCACCTACGAGTCCAGAGACGGAGGGTTTATTTAATAACCCCGGAGTCGAAATTTAGCTTTGTTTTATTGTTTTGCTTACATTTTATCCCACGATCCTTTAAAACAATGCACATTGATATGCGAGCAGCATGGTCCAGGAGTCTTATTTCGACAGAGATCCTCAACTTTTTGAAAACTTGCCAATCGGTATGCGAGGGGGCCTACCATGGTCAGTAACTTTTATCAGTCTCGGTTTATTATTCTTATTATTACCTTCCCCTTTAAAACGACTGCCCACATCGTTCTATGCAGATCTGACATGGATCAGTGGTTTTATTGCGGCTTTTGGTTTAATTACATAAAAGTTTATTATTATTATAGCCCAAAATTTGCAAGTCTTGTGGTTTTTAACTACCTAGACAACGAGGTAGCGAGCCATCAAGAATCGGTATTAGCCTATTTCCCCCACAAACACTAACAAAACCTCGATATGTACCTTTCACGTTCACCAGAAATAGAATCTCTACGAAGGGATTTAAACTAAGAATCGCAAAAACCAAAGTAACTTTATTTATTTAACAATTATATAACGTTTATTAAGCTGGTAGGAGCAAAATGCCACAATTAACATCTATGAGCTCTAAAGAGATCCAACTACTCCATGCTTAGCATCTAACTTATATTTAACTCTATCATTTTTCGTTCTTCGCAAATTTAAAATCTTTAATAAAAAGATCCGCGAATGCTTAGTCTAATAAAATCAAGCTTTGCATATTTAAAGTCTATTATGAAAACTTGCAAACTCTTGGCATTTTCAAGCTAAAATTCACGTTTTAAAGCTTCTTGTATAAAAGACTAGCAAAAGTTTTAATTTATATAGGTTAAGGGGCAAGCTAGAGCACAACATGCTCGATCAAGTCAAATCGATAGTGAGAACAAAGCAAATGCAAGTAAGATCAAATCGATAGATACCTCCCATACTAGAATTAAACATTGTCCTCAACGTTTAAAGGGTATCTATATAAATCTAAAGCCGTTTATTAATTATGCTAATAGATAAACGTTAGTCAATAAGATCTTAGGATATCGGATTCCTATATATAAGCATGCTAAAGATTAAAGCTCGAGTGAACGATGGAAAAAACCACGAGCACGGGAGTCTTCATAATCTGGGGCAATCCTGAACATAAAACACAAGCCACAAACACCACTAGGAAGTGGCAGGAGCTTCCTCACGTCCGCTTTATTGAAATAGAAAAAAGAAGATTAGAATCAGAGTTGCTCCAGAAGCGCTTGTTTTTGTTCGAGTCTCTAGCTTGACTCACCCCGAATTCCTTTGTCCTTGGGGCAGAAACAGAAGAATGGAAAAATCATCATCGGACTTTCATATGCCACCGACTCTAAGGAATAGAAACTATAAGCGGAGATGGCGGGGTCAAAAATGATGTCCTCACCCCGGAGGAGTGAGAAGAAGAGAGGAATTCAAGGATAGGTCAAGAAAAAGAAGATAGAATTTGACAAACAAATGTAAGGGGAAAGATATGGCGATCCTCAAAGGTAAACCTCACATTTTCCTTAATCTTTAAATCATCAATATTAGGTTCATCATTTAAGCTTTTTGGGTCATGATTTAAAAACACCTCAGGAAGGAGATTAGGGATAGTGTCATTAATAAGCAAAATCTCAAGATAGATTATATCTCCCTCCAAATCAATATCTAGAAAAGCATCGATCTCATCAATATCGTCTCTTGGGTCGAAACACTCATCCTTATTAGCATCGAAAAAAGGTGTATCAAGCAAAGCTGGCTCATCAAGGTTAGAAACATAAGAGTCCTTGCTCTCGATGTCCCTCTAAACACATCATTAACAAGAGAATTTATGTTAATGGAGCGTACTTGTCATCGAAATCACAATAGAGGTTATGAGTAAATTATAACATTTCTTCCAGAACGCCCCTACTCAGGAAGTGGATCTCATCTTATAGAGGTAAATCATCATTAGAATCGAGAGGATGCGGATTAGAGAAAGTCACATAATTACCCCCTAAAACGTCAAGAGGGGGAGAATTATCACAAAAAGGCAAATCACACTCATTGTCATTGTTGGACGTATCCTCAGACTCACTTGGGATTGGGACAAAGTCCTCAACACTAGAATTTATTACTTTGTCCGATTCCTTTTCAAGAATAGTGCTAAGATTCTCATCCCCCATAATGAAAGAGTCCTCGGGCTCCAGAGTTGGTAAGACAGGTGTGATTGCAATAGACGGAGGAAGTTGAGAATTAATTTTATTCAAAGGAATAGTACTCTCCTCATATTATACGTCATCATCGTCTCTAGCAAATAGAATTGAAATGTCACAAGGCTCAAAGAGTATGAGTACTAAGATTAGCTGTCACACCCTGCCAAGGCAAAAACGCGAGGCGCGACGAGAAAGGGAATCATAAACAACACATTGGCGTCTATATAGAGAAACTAAAACAGTGTCATGAAAATACCCAAACACATCAACAAAATCCAAAAGGCGTCTGACATTGAAATAAAGACAGTTCATGTCAACGTTATTACATGTAAACATTCACACATCTTAACAAAGCAAAACAAATAACATTCATCATAAAAAACAAATAAAAAATCGAAGATAATCTAAAACTTCGCCTGCTGCTACGGTCCATCTAGCACTTTTTCCTAACTTTTATTCATCCTATTGAATACATGAAAATGTGCTTATACGTATCTCAATGGTTGGTGAGAAACATAGGTTTTCGACACCACATTATTCAATCCATCCCAAAACTATTTATCCCAATTACGGGTATTGTAATGTGATTATAAAATAATACTTTTTGCATGCATATTACGTCTAACTTGACATAAAAGGGTAACATGCAATTCAATCAATCAATCTTTCAAAACACCAATTTGCGGACGACCTCAATCGCTCATTGGATAGACAAAATCTCTTTCGCTCTAGCTCACGGCCACAGATCCCGCACAGTAACTCCTACTGACTGGGCATATAATGCTTCCTCCTAAACGGCCATGGATACCAGCAAGTAACTCTCCTGACTTAGTTCACAAATCATTCTCATCACATAACTTGTAGCACATAACGCATATAGTCACATAATAGTTCCCATGCATTTTACACTAACACATAATCATAGCAATTTAAAACTCATTTCACACTTGCATCAATTCTCCATCCCACTGTTTAATAACGCTAATAAAAAGTGGGGACTATGTAACTCACCTGAATGCTCAAAATCAGATTCCAATTTTTATCATGAATTTACATAGTAATATACACAGGTTACAACTGCGTCGCCAAGCAAATTCACTAGTCCATGTAACACACATATGATGGATGTTAAGGGTTGGATTAACCATCATGGGTCACCCGACAACATGCCCACCTTAACCACCTTCATTAAAACATTACCACTAGTATCTACAATTTATTCGAAAATGCAGATTTTGTGTATCTTTACATAACTTAAAAACCTTAACTTGCTGGACCTCCATAAATTTATACCAAAAATAACCTAAGTTTATTTATGAGTTTCTAACTACTTGAAGATTCCCCAAATAATACATTTCATGTGAACTATCCCAAATAAAAATCCACTTAAAAACTGTCCCATTTCGGATCTGATTCATCACATAAAATGTTTATTTGGCCCTAACCACCTACTTTGACACATAATCAGAAGTCTATCTTCTAGGTTTCTTTTATATAATATTGAACTGAATCTATTGGCTAGATTGGATATCCTTAATTACATTTTTATGTTAGGGTTTTACCTCCTAAATATGACTAATTCTGACCGTATTTACTGTTTTGCAACTATTCTTTGTAACAACATTTGACCAACTGTCAAGAAACTCAGAAATCATTCAGGGTGAACTTTTGAAAAATCGACTCTTTGAACTACAATTTAGGCTCTTGGAATAATATCAAAAACCCTCGTTTCTATCATAAGATATCAGCTGGTGAACACAGAACCTAAATCTGACTAACCTTATATCATGTTCTACGAAACCCTAAACTGCAATCATGCATTGATCATAACCCATAAACTAACCCTATCATTATACCATTCATTAAAGTTCAATATTTATTTGTATTTTATTTAAACCCTATATCCATCATTAAATTATGTTACTTGAATTATCATAAATCGTAAGATGAAATCATACTTACCTTGAATGCTAGCATCTAAACAATAATTCTTGAATGTTCTTGGATCAAACACCTAATTCGTCACTCCTAGGGTTTCTTAGAGATGAAATCGCAGGCACAAGGGATAGGAGAAAAGAATTATGTGCTAGGTTTATTGGTATTTATACCCTAAGTATCCTTATCCCTTAAGACTTAGAGTTTGACAAATTTTGGGCTTCCTAATCCCTATCTAAATCCCTAGCCGATCCACCCCCTCCTTTTTACAATTTTATTATATGTTTTATTTTAATTATTTATTTATTAATTTATTTCATTACCTTAGTTTTATAAAAAACCTAATG
The DNA here is from genome assembly GCA_026074375.1 of Tanacetum coccineum. Taxonomy (NCBI): domain Eukaryota; kingdom Viridiplantae; phylum Streptophyta; class Magnoliopsida; order Asterales; family Asteraceae; genus Tanacetum; species Tanacetum coccineum. The sequence continues at coordinate 17,355 of BQNB010035065.1, forward strand.
CTAATTTGGGTAAACCTTTTTACATATACTCCTTATTTACTAAACTTTCTAAAAATAACTTTCATTTCACATTTCACTTTCTTAACTTTAGAAAGTCTATACGATTAATATCCAATTTTCTCCCACTTCACTTATTTCCAAACCTGATTCATTTCCCATAATAGCTTAACACAAATCATCCAACTATTGACTTTAGCTTGATGCAATAGCCATTCCTTCATTATCAACAGTACGTGAACAAATGGAATAAATCATCCACCAAAAACACAAACGCACTCAATATCGAGATGATCATTCCATCAAAATGATATCATGCCCCTATTCCAACACCACTTAGCACACACACATATAAACACATAGCACACAAGGAATAACCTAAATGGGAACCCTTAGCCATTTTTTTTATAAAGGTTATCAACTAACCTGATTAAATCACGGATGTATAGTATCCCATACTTAAGGAAATCTCGTACTAAGATTAACTAGCAGGCTCACAACCACGTAACGAACAATGTGGATCTTTTTCCTCATTTGGTCTTCGTGTTCAAGTAAAACTCACGACCACGTTTCGGAATTCTTCTAATGTCAGACAAGCGCTATTTTCTTTTGTTTTAAAACTTTTACTTTCTTGATCTTTAATCATACAGGTTTCTTGACAAAATGATGTCTCTTGTCGACCTTGATCTCATCAACGGGCACATGCAAATTAGCTGTCCTCACAGGGACGACTTCTTCGATTTGACTAATGTAAGGTTGTTCATGGCAACCCGGCCTAATTCAAACTCCTTAGGTAACTCATCCTATAAGCTACAAGACCTATCTCTTTCAAGGATCTCCAATCGGTCACATATCTCGGTGCCTTACTTACCTTTCCAGATTATTCCAAAATGAAACTATGCCCTTCCAAGGGTTCACCTTTAACAATATACGATCTCCCACCTCTCAAAATTAACGGCTTACGCCTACATTCACTTTGCTCTTTTTTTTTGTCGAGTTCTCGCCGCTATTGGGTTTTTCTATTATTACAACACTAGTTATTAGTCGTTTCTTGTACTAAATTAAGTCAAGTCAAACTACTGTCTCTCCAACTCTTCTGCCGTAGAAAGGCGACCATACATTTCCTTCCATTACAAAGCTTCAACGAAAGCACACCGATTTGCTCAAATGATAATAACCACCAAAATCGATAACACATGCCCTCATTATATCTTCCAAAGTCTGAATCATACGTTCACTTTGTCCATTGCTTAGGATTGCTAAGAGTACTCAAATCTAATCGGCGTCTCTAAACTTTCTGTACGTCCTGCCAAAACCACAAGGGTAAATCATCATTCATTATGAGTTGATCGTTACTTGAATGACATGTCCTTGCTATTATTCTATCCAATATATATCCTTGCTAACTTCACATCTTGAAATCTTCTTGTATAGCTAGAAAATGAGCTAACTTGGTTAGTCTATTGACCATCACCCAAATCACATCATACTCATTACTTTGACCTTGGAAATTTAGTGATAAAATCCATGGTGATTCTATCTCATTTCCACTCAAGTTATCTCAGCTTGTTGCAGCAAGCCAAAAGTCTTTGACATTGCAGCCTTCACCTCTTAAACAAATCCGACAATTGCTAACATAGGTAGCTATATCCTTTTCTACACGTGGCTACCAATACATGTTTCCAAGGTTATAGTACGACTTATCCACTCCCATATCCATAAAGTATAAACTCTCGTCTCCTTTTCTTTCCATCTGTTGATCTAAACCATGTAGCCTTTCTGCGAGTACGTTCTCTTGCTTGAACGCCTCACTTTAGGCTGCCAGTATCATTCCTCTTACTTGTCTTGATTTCACTCTCTCCTTTCTACTCAACGCATCACCCACTACATTTGCTTTATCAGAGTATCACACAAATCATTCTTCAAAGTCTGAAAAACCTCTTATTTTTCTACGCTCTACTCATACTTCTGATTCCTCTTAGTTAGGGAAGTAAGGGGTTTAGCAATCTTGGAGAAATTCACGATGAAATGCCTATAATAACCAGCTAATCCTGAAAATGATCGAACTTCCTAACGACGTTGTAGGGGCTTTACAATTCTTCACCGCCTCTATTTTACTTGGGTCCACGTGAATACCACTCTGGTTGACCACGTGTCCAAGGAAATGCACTTCCTGTAGCCAAAACTCGCACTTAGAAAACTTCGCATACAACTTCTCCTTCCTTAGTAACTCCAACACCAACTTCAAGTGAACTTCATGCTCTTCCTTCGTCTTTGAGTAGATCAGGATGTCATTAATGAAGACAATGGCAAACTTATCTAGATACGATTTGCACACCCGGTTCATTAAGTCCATGAAGACTGCTGGTGCATTGGTTAACCCAAATGGCATAATCGTAAACTCAAAATATCCATACCTTGTTTGAAATTTCAGGTTTTGGAATGTATCTTTTATTCCACGTAACAGACTGCTATCCTGACCGAAGAATTATCTTAGAGGATAATACATTCTCCTTGCAAGACTGATCAAATATGTCATCGATCCTAGGGAGTGGATAACGGTTTTTAATAGTTAATTTGTTCAGCTCCCTATAGTCGATACACATACGAAAAAGATCATCCTTGTTATTCTACGAATTAAACAGGTGCTCCCCAAGGTGAATGACCTAGGTCGAATGGAAACCCTGTCTTGAGATTTTGAAGTTGGCCCAGAAAATTCTTGATTTTTGAGGGTGCCAAGCGAATATGGAAGACTTCGCGACTTACGTCACATTCAGGAACTAAGTTTATTATGGAAACTCACTTGTCCTGCGATGGTATAATCCCCAAACAAGTCTTCCAAAAATAATCAGTAAAATCTCGCACCTGACAGTTAGATCATTATTCTAGGTTCATCTTACCTTATCGCGTTCATTAGGACTTTTGGTCGGCGCCCAAAGTACGTTTCCCATGAACTCGAAGTATCCCACCCTCTTTTATTGGTATCTTACTCTTTCTATGGAACATATAACAGCTTATTTTGGTACAATCCAGTCCATTCCACACTCACTTCAAAGCTTCCAGACTCATAAAGGTATCAACGAACTCTATAGGGTTTACGATCAATCGAACAGGATAACAACGAATATCGAGGGTCAAAGGCTGAATGCATATAGGAGATGCCACATATGAAATAGACGTGGAATCAAATGAATAAAGGATTCCTTTAAAAGAAAGGTGTAACATATTTCGCATCAGATTAGGTGAAGCGCACCGAAAGAAATAACAGGCGTTCCACGACAAGTATGAACACATAAAAAATTATCATTACGAAAAGACGTAAATTCTTATACCAAATATCGACTTTACTCGTAAAGGCCAAAATTAAATAATGTTATTTAAAAATCATTCTAAATTAGAAAGTCACTTTAAGTATTAATCATTTTAAATAATAATGAAATTGTTCTTAGATGTAATCTTTGAAAAATTCATTCTGGGTTTGTCATTAAAATCTAAAGATGGTTATCTAATGGTGTATCATACCTTACCACTATGAATCACTTTAAACCTGCTTTTTATAATAAAATAAAATCTATTTACAAAGATCATTTTATACACAGTTTTCTCAAAACACCAACACAATACTTCTAAAGGGTTTTTATAATTTGACAACAATTATAAAATATGTTAGTCAAACAAAGGACACCATAATACCAAAAGGGATCATAAAACACCATACAAACCCTAACACAATTCTATGTTTAAAAAACAAAAGAAAAATACCAGGAACCATTCTCAAATAAATCAATAGGAACTCATACAAGAAAAACTCATTGCAGATGTTACGTACCCGTAAAAGGAAACATAAGGTATTATTCATAATAAACGATCAACAGAGCAATCCTATAAGCATCGTATACTAACATGTCACCTACGGGTTAGAAAACCCAAATAGGGGAAATACACAAGAAGGGAGTAATGATCCACACTAATATTTAGGAACATTTAGCTGCTTAAATAGCCACAAAACCTTTGTACTCATAACGAGTAATCAATGCAATGAGAAGAAACTAACGAAACACGCTATATTGATAAGCGCGGCTTCGCAGCCGAAACAAACAATCAAGCAACGAGCAACCACAATAATAATAATAATAATACTAGGTATCCGCAAATACTAGATAGAAGAGAAACTTACTATCTATACAACTCAATTTAACATATCCTCTAATTAGGGTAAGAGAATAATTCTCTACCCATACCACCATCTTTATCATGTAATACCATAAAATAAAAAACAATTACTACTACCACCTTACAACCAAATCATATAATAAATGCATTCCATGGTCACAATCTACGTGTTTGATGCCTTTATCATTATGTTGGCCTCCATAATTATATGTGGTCTCCTTTCACACGTGTACTTACTTCCAAGATTACCTATTTCAATCATAATTCACATATAAGCACATATACCACATGAAATTCTTAAACACTCCAAACTTAACACTAAAGGATGCTCCATTCAAATAACTACTTACTTATACCAAAATAAGATCGAAACGACATAAATGATCGAAAGTCTCGCAACAATTCCCAAAATACGAAATACCCAAGAAATAATCAATAACAACATGATGAGGTAAAGGACGGGATAAACTTATGTTGGGCCTCGCTTGGGTTTGACTTTACCTCCGCAAGAATCAGACTCTGCGGGTCCAGCCCTATTACGCGCATCCGACAAAACGATCAAACTTTCCTATTCACTTCGGTTCCACAAGAGGCTCCCTTACTAAGTTAAAGTCTCGTTGGGATAACGGTTTTCCCCAAACGAGACTTCGTCGGCGTGAGGAAAAAAACATAGCTAAAATACTAATAATGTAATACATATCATATCAGATAAATGGTAGGTTAAAATAACTAAATTGACAACTTAGGGCAAAATAAGAGATATTATTGTTTTTATAAACAGAGCTATGCAAAATAGGAGGGGAAGAACGCTAGTTATAGCATCAAACGTCTTAAGCCCTAATGCATCTATATGAAGGACCCTAGCGTTTTAGTTTAGGCTTATACTACCTACTTTTATCTATAACCATTGGCTTGATACCAATCTGTCACACCCCCGCCACAGGCAGAACCGAAGATGAAAGCGAGGGCAACAAGAAATGAATCATCACATAACATTGGAGTCAATATAGACGTAAAGCTAAAAAAATGCATAAAATACAAGGGTACTAGACACACGATTTGTCATAATTACCTAAAATACATCAACAAATAATCCAAAAGGGTCTGACATTGAAATGAAGGCAGTTCTATGTCCATCGTTATGATCATGCAAACATTACACATCCTAACAGCAAAACAATAACATATATCAGAAATAACAAAATAATGAAATCTAGATAAACTAAACTTCTACCAGATGCCTACGGTCCATCTTGCCTCTTTTTCCTAACTTTAATCTCATTTTGCTGAATACTTAAAAATGATGCTTATACGTCAACACAATGGTTGGTGAGAAACATAGATTTTCAGACAGACATATTCAATCTATCCCAAAACAATTTATCTAATTACTGTGATTATAAAATAATACTTTTGCATGACGCAATTACGTAACTAAAAATACTACGCGGTAACATGCATTCAATCAATCATTCATTCAAACATATGCAGACGACCTACATTCGCTCTTGATCATTCCAAAATCTCTTTCCCTCTAGCTCAGGCCATGGATATCCACAAGTAATCCTCCTGACTAGGAAATAGTTCCTTCCACTAAACAGGCCATGGATACCCGCAAGTAACCCTTCTGACTTAGTTTACACATCAATATCTCATCACATGACATATAGCACATAACGCATATCAGTCACATAATAGTTCATGCATTTACACTAACATATAATCACAACAATTTAAAACTCATTTCAATACTTTTATCATTTCTATCCTAAGTTTTAAAACGCAATAAAAGTGGGACTATCTAACTCCACCTGGATTGTCCAAATGCAGCCATCCAATTCCTTTCACGTAACTATTTACCAAATAACATAAACACGTTACACCGGAACAGCTAAAATCTCTAATCCACTTGTAAACCACACATATGATGGATGTCTAAGGGTTTGATTAACCATCATGGGTCACCCCGACACCATGCACAACCTCAACCACCTCATTAACACATTACACTAGTTAACTACAATTTATTCAAAATACAGAATTTTAGTGTATATTTACTAACTTAAAAACCTTACTTTATGCCATCCATAAATTATACCAAAAATCACCTAAGTTCATTTATGAGTTTACTAAATACCTTGAGATTCCCAAAATATCATTAACATGTGCAACCTATTGCTAAATAATAAATCAACTTTTAAAACTATCCCAATTCGGATCTGATTACACACTAAAATATATGGCCCTAATTACCCTACTTAGACACACAATCAAAATATCATTCTAGGGTTTATTTATATATTTAACCTAATCACTGTAGATTGACTATCCTTAATTCCACTTTTAAGTTAGGGTTTTACCCTCCTAAACATGACCTAATTCTGACCCGTATTTACTGTTTTGACAACTTTTCTTATAACCAACATTTGGACCCATTTCTAAACTTCAAATCATTCGACGCTAGAAACTTTTAAAAAATAGATCTTTTGTTACAATTAGGGCTCTTGAATTCATATCAAAACACGTTTCTATCATCAAGATATCATCAGTTAAACACAGACCTAAAATCTGTCACCTATAAATCATGTTTTAACGCAAACCATAACATGCAACATGCATGATCTAACCTTAAAAACTAACCTAATCATCATACCCATATCATTAAAGTTTCATATATAATTTGTATTTTATATAAACCCTAGATCCATCATAAATTATGTTACATGAATACCATAAACTAGCTAAGATGAACATACTTACCTTGAATGCTAACATCTAAACAACAATTCTTGTATGTTCTTGGATCAAACACCAAATTTGGCACTCCTAGGGTTTCTTGGGGCTAAAATTTCAGGCATAAGGGATGGGAAAAAAGAATTATGAGCTAGGTTTGTTTATATATAACCCTAAGTATCCTTATCCCTTAAGACTTAGAGTTTGACCAAGATCAGGCCTCCTAATCCCTATCTAAACCCCCTAGCCGATCGTCCCCCCTTATCCCTACTATTTTATTATTATTTTTTTTATTTAATTATTAATTAACTAATTATCTTCATTCTCTTAAGTTTTCATAAAAACCTAAGTTAATTTGGGTAAACCTTTTTACTAAAAGAACTACTTACTAAACTTTCTAAAAATAACTTTTCATTTCACATTTTACTTTCTATATTTAGAAAGTCTACTATAAATATCCAAATTTCACTCACTTCACTTATTTCCAACATGATATATTTCCCATAAACGCTTAACACAAAATCATCCAACTATTGACGTAGCATTGCATGCAATACGCCATTCCTTTCCATTATCACTATACGTGAACAAATGGAATACTCATCACCAAACACAAACACACTCAAAATGAGATGATCATTCACCTCAAAATGATATCATACACCCATTCAAACCACTTAGCACACACATATAACACATAGCACACAAGAAATCACACAAAATGAACCCTTATCCATTTCTAAAGGTATCACTAACCGGATTAAATCACGGATGTCACACCACTCACAACGAGTCAACTCACCCCGATTCTCCATCATAATGACTCGTCGAGCCCAATCCTTCAAACGAACCAAGAATCATCATGAACTTAATATTCTAAACTCACTTAGATATGAGATTATAACACACCCGAGACCCATCTCGTCTTAATCCTTGAAATAAAAAAGATAAAGAGATCAAGAAATATATATGATTAGTATTTATCATCCTGTGATAAAAAAGAAATAAAGAAATTGGATGAATGAGATATTATTGATGTATGTGATTGTGTTTAAGAAAAGTAGATAATGATATGTGTTTGGGGTGATGTTATTTATCTCCATGGTTAATAGCGAGACCACGATCTGGATTTTTATTGGGGGTTTAAGGTTTTCGGTTTAGAAAAAAGTTTTTGGAATGAAAAAAAATTAAAGACTGGATTTTTTTAGAGGATAATTTGTAAAAAAGAGGTTGAAGATGGAAGATGAAGATCATGGGAGAGAAAAGGATAAAGTGGGTGGTTAGGCTTTTGGTACAGTATATGATAAACGAGGCGTTCAGACCCGTGCGTTGCACCGGGAGTTCATACTGGGAATAGATTTTGCCCATATGAGTTGCACCTTTAGTTGTATAATAAGTCTTAACACAATTATAGCTAAGTTTGCTATATTGGTACTCTAATAAGGGTTAAAACTTGTTCAAATCTAGGTTTAACAATGTCTCATGGGGTTTAAGAAAGACAAATGGTTTAAAGTATACATAACAAATAGCTGCAACATTAGCTTAAGCAGTGTTCATATGCTACCAAAGCGCAACCTAACCATGTACATTATGAGCGTTCATCTTCTTCGCCATTTTCATCGCTTGTTGTAACACCCCCAAAATATGTCGCAGCGGAATGGTAATCGGAGGCATTACTTCATAATACATAAGCACAAGATAGATAAAGAACGACCTCTATATGAGTCATTTGAAAGATAACGTTTGATTTAATTTCAGAGTTTGTACAAAAGCATCATGCTTAAAGAGTCCACTGATATGAAAGCGTAAAGATTTTAATACATAACCAAATGTTCAAAAGTAATGCAGTAAATCTTTCGTGATGTGAGACAGCAAAATATGACTCATAAATGATGCTCCAAAATGCTATCCAATTAGCAAGCAGTTACTGACCTGAGAAAAACATGCTTTAAAACGTCAACATAAAGTTGGTAAATTCATAGGTTTATGTAAGTATAAATGTAGGACCGCAAGTGTTCAATGCGTGAAATAATGTAACACATACAAAATCACAAAATGTAATTACGATTGCCCTAAGCTCATGAAACTGAAGCTACAACTATGTATGTATGCATATTTATGCACTAATGTACCCGTGTAGATGTTCAACCCGCAACATCCGAAAATCCGAATATGGTTAATACGTCCTCGTCCCGTTTTCATTGACAAGTTATTAGCATGACTCTACTCGACAGGGAGGTCAAATCCCAAATAGATCTATTATAACACATCGCACTTTCACAAAGTAATTAACAGTTCATTTGATACTGGGTTTAAGTTTATTGGGTTATCGCTCATTTGGCAACATCGTAATATGTTTAAAAGAGACACTTGGTCAATTATAAATCATGCTTGTATACTGCCCAGAGATTTGTAAAGTGTTGTTAAACATGTAATGTGGGGCTATAAACTCACCTCAAGTGATGAAATTGATTTCTAGATAAATCAACTATGAATGTCGTCGATAAAGACCAGTATGCAACCTATTTAATTATAGGTTGATTTAGAATAGGCATGAAAATATAAAACAAGGCACTATATTTTATCTTGTTATATCACCACCTAATAGTTTTAGACTTAGCTTATAAATCAAAATAATGCTTTCGTTAAGTTTATCACTTTTATTATTTTTACAACGACAATATATATATAGTCCGATTAATTTATAAAATAATTTTTATAAAGTTTAAAACGCGTATAAATATTATATAAGTGATGCTATATTATTTCCTAAGGTTTTTATAGTCCAAACGGACCCGAAAATGTTCGAAAACGCAAATTACTATTCACATCAGCTCTTATTACTTGTAAAAATAGTGCAGGAATTTTTGTGACACTTTATGAAAAATAGTCCAAGTTTGATTAAGTTTTACTCTTCCGTGTTACACTTTTGGGCTTCAAAACACACATTACTTTACCGAAAAATCATTCCGGACAACATTCTAGTTTGATACTTAAGCTGGTTCGGACCCGAAAATGGTTAAAAATACGAATTATAAATCTGCCAGATTTTGCCGAAAAACTATTTTTGTCGGTATTGTTTCAAATCTAGTTTTGACTATAACTTCTTCGTTTTACATCCGTTTTTCGCGTTCTTTATGTCCACTGATTCGTATTAAGATGAACTAACTTATTTTTTAGGTTTTAACTCGTTGAAAAATCTATAACTAACTGTTTTAAACCCGTTGTCCTAAGGGGTGTTTTACACGCTTTAAAACAATAATTTTAACATCATTTTTACAAAACAACAACCTCTAATTTAACTACTTCAACCTTCTTCACAATCAACACATCCAAACTAACCTAATCCTATCCAACACTTTATAATATAATAAAATAACTTGTAAAATCCAATAAGCTAGTTTATGAATAACAAACTTGTTACCATGTTTAATAATCATACAAGTAAGTAGTATTCCTGATCCCTTTGTAAATATTTATAAAAGTCTACTAGTTGGTGATATAACTTAATAATCATGATGTTCATGCATATAAATACATTATGTAAGTGTAAAAATATATATAAACATAATCAATATGTATGAAAATCAAAAGAGTAAATGTAGTATGCTTACAAAGATAATGATCAAAAGAAACTCTAGACTTTGATTTTTAAACAAAAAAACTTATCAAAACCTCAAATCTTGATTTATGAAACCCTAACTTAGATCTTGAAAACCCTTGCTTAAAATAGAAACTCTAACTTGGAAATTGACTTAGAACACCTTAGATAATACCCTTGATCACACTTGTATACTTGTAATATCAAGAAAATGGAAGCTATAAAATTTTCTTATGGCTTATTTGGTGTCGTGAGCTCCTAGAGAGAAAGAGAGCGTGTTTTTAATTTTTGTAAGTGAGAAGTAAAGTGAGAAAGACTTGTTGCTAGTTCCTTTTATAGTCAAAATATCTAGAAAGCAAAATCAACACAATCTATGAATCAAGGGGAGGGGGTGGCGTTTGTAAGGGATTAACATGCAAGGGGAGTGGCTTGTGTAAGTATTAGATAAAACTTGTAAGAAAACTTTAAATAAAAGTCAAAAATAGCTCATGGTAATCATCTAAGTAATACTTGATATTCTTTTGTGTTTATATAAAAAAGGTGGGCCGGTTTTACTTGATATAATGGGTAGAAATTTAGTAATTTTTGGGTATTGGGTATAATTGTGAGTATTTGGTTAAGTGTAGAAAGGTGGTATAGTTTACATGCATGCATGAAACTAAATATAAACGTAAACGTTTTATGTAACGTATAAAAATAAAATATGAAAAGTTATAAATTATCTTCGTAATAATTATATAAAACTTGTTTGACGTAAACTTTTATTTGTTTAATGCCGGTTTACGTTGATTGTTGACTTTTGGTTTACGTGATTTAACTTAACGGTTGAAATTAAAAGTAAATGCTTAAAAGCTCAAAATAAATAATTTGAGTTTATGGACGTAAAATGACCTGAAATTATAGATTGTCACACTTTCTCACACAAAGAAAAACCCAATTCATCAAAACAATTCACAAAAAAAATTAACTCTTAAATCATTATAAAAAGTTAAGAGCAAAAAACAATGGCAAACTTGTGAGGGTCATCAGAAAGGCAAATAAGGAGCAAAAAATGCAATCTTTCACACAATGACGCCTCAACAACTTGCAAGAGGCACATGGCGAGCATCCTGATCCCAATGTTTTTTTTAGCTAATAAACGTCTACTAAATTAAATCAGTCAACTTCTTCTAAAAGTCAGGCTGCAAAATGAAATGAAAGAAGAAATTAAATGTAGAATAAACAATAAAAGTTGTGCGTTTGAAAGAAAAGGAGCTTTTTTATGCTTAATAGCAGATTCATATAAAATATCACTCTCATATATAGTATAATTCTAAATCGTTACAGGACGCGGCCTACCACCCATCTCGCCACTATCAAACAAAAGCCTACCAACAGAAACTTACTTTGACTGTGTTGTTGTCTACCACAACACTTCGGGATATTATACAAAGATGTTACTAAAGTTTACGTGAATGTTCGATTAAGTTACTAAACTTTTATTTTGTTCGCTTGGGTTACTAAAGTTATGAAACATGACTTTGAGGTTACTAAAGTTATGAAGATATACATAAACATCACTTAACTTGTAAAAACGTGACATTTATGTTACTTAACTTATCAAAAAATATGCATTCAGGTTTGGTATGTGCTTAAATACACATACCTTTGACCAATAAAAACAAGCTTAAATGACAAAAAAAACGTATATAAAATGCCATATATATGCTTGTTTTTGTGTTTGTACTATGTAGGAAACGGATATCCAAGAAAAGGACAAAAACAAAGCCAAAACAACAAAACCGAGCATGAGAATGTGAAGAGCGTGAAAAGCCAAAGTCAAAAAGTCAAAGTCAACTAAAGTCAATCAAAGTCAACCCTGACAAAGTCAAAGTCAAAGCCGAGCCGTAAACAAAGAAATACTTAATGGGCCCACCCGTACCCATCTAATGGGCCGGGTCAGCCTATTAACGTATTAAATGAAGACTATTACACTTAAAAATGCCCAATTCCCTTTTTATTTATACTCAGCCCAAACCCATATCCAAAGCCCAAACAGTTAACAAAAAGCCCAAAGTCATTCAAATGTTGTTAACCCAAAAGCCCTTAACCTGTTAATTTCGTTATAAACTTTTGAAGATGATTAAGAAGCAAGCTGGGATTAGAAAGTGATGAAGTTATCAGTAGCAGTGGGCATGTTTTTGGAAACTGTGGACTATTATGGAAGTGAGAAGGGTTTGGGTGTTGGCTAACCACCACACAACAAATGGTTATCAGTTCACCATGCTTAATAGGCATAAGGACTGGCTAGTCCAAAGCAAACGGCTTTGGTAAAGACTTCTCAAATCCGTTTATGGTTGACAGTTTACCAAAAACTGTATGGTAATCAATGCACCATAGTATTGCACTAAAGCATTGGCTACTCCAGAGCAAACGGCTACTGGTAAAGAGAATTCAAATCCGTTGATAGCTGATAGTTTGCTAAAAACTATAAGGTTATCAATGCACCTTGTTACTACAATGAAGCATTGACTAGTCCATAGCAAACGGCTCATGGTAAAGACATATCAAATCCGTTGATGGCTGGTAGTTTGCCAAAAACTATAAAGCCAACTTAGTTGGATGTTGCTGTGTAGCTGTGAAGAGAAGACAAAGACTAAAAGACAAAGTATGATCTGGTTTTTCAAAGAACATCAAACAGATCATCATTCAAGAGAAGCTAAGGACTTGAAGACATGCTTGGATACAATTCTCAAAAGCCCAAACTGAAGACAACTGAAGAAACTTGAAGTTAACAAGTGAAGTTCAAGTTTAGGGGAGGATTGTTAGGAATTTTGTATAACAGAATTAATTCTGTTAGTATTATAGTTAGTTCTGCTAGTGTAATAGTTAGTACTGGTAGAAGGTTTATCATAGTTAGTACTGGCAGTATTAAATAGTTAATACTGTTTATGTAATAGTTAAGTCTGCTTACGCAGAAATTAGTTAGAGTTAAAGATATGCATGAGATATCTTAGGAAAGGATATGCATTATCTTTATACACATTTTGTAAAGCCCATTAGGGTTTCCTTAGTCTATAAAAAGATCCCTAGGCATAGTCAGTAGATATAGTTTTATAGAAGATCATAGAGATTGAATAGTAATCATAGTTTGTAATCTGTAACTTAGGCAGATTCAAAGTTCAATATAAAAGTGTTTTGATTGTGTTCTTCTTTACATTGTTGATTAAATTCCGCGTAATCAATAGTGGTTAATCATTGTTTCATCATTGTTACTTTAGATTTATCTAAGGCAACAAACCCTTTACAAGCTAAAGGTTAAGATCCATTAAGCAAAAAGGATCCTACAAGTGGTATTAGAGCGTGTGAGGAAACTCTGAAAAAGAAGAACTTCTTGTGAATCAGAACTAATTCAAATCAAAGAGATGGCTGATCAAGATACTCCTCCACCAATAATCACTGCTATGAAGATCCCTATCATTAAGAAGGGAGAATACGATATCTGGAGTATGAGGATCAGACAATACATTTGTCACACAGATCATAATCTATGGGATATTATTGTCAATAGAGATATGAAAGATGAGGCTACACCTTCAGGAGAACAATCTAGTCCTCCTATTCCTAAGACTACAAAACAATTAGCTGCTAGAAGGAATCAAGAAAGGATTAAGAGCATCTTACTCTTAGCAATACCTGATGAGTACCTCCTCAAGTTCCACAATGTTCCTGATGCTAAATCTTTGTGGGCTGCAATAAAATCTAGATTTAGAGGTAATGAGGAATCCAAAAAGATGCAACAGAATGTTCAGAAACATCAGTTTGAAAATTTTGTTACTGCATCTAATGAAACTTTGGATAAGGCTTATGATAGATTTTAGAAACTCATAAGTCAACTAGAAATTCATGAAGCCTATGTATCAAAGGAAGACATTAATCAGAAGTTTTTAAGAAGTCTTCCTCCTTCATGGAGTCAAATAGCACTGATCATGAGAAATAAACCAGATATTGATGACCTTTACAACAATCTTAGGGTGTATGAAGATGAATTGAAAAGGTCTTCAGGTTCCAACTCTGCTTCTCAGAATTTGGCTTTTCTTTCCTCTAAGAATACTAACAGTACTAATGAAGTTAGTACTGCCAGTGGAGATTTTGGGGTTAGTACTGCTGGTGGAATTAATCAAGTTCCATCTACTCCAAGTGCTCATGATATAGCTTACTCCTTTCTTGCACAACCAACAACCAGTCCTCAACTTGAGAATGAGGATTTTCAGCAGATGGATGGAGATGACTTAGAGGAATTGGATCTTCGATGGCAGGTGGCTATGTTGACTGTCAGAGTAAAGAAGTTCATTCAGAGGACAGGAAGAAATATGGACTTCAAAGAAAAATGACCTGTTTCTCTTGATAAGTCAAAGATTGAGTGCTACAACTGTCACAGAAAAGGGCATTTTGCTAGAGAATGTAGATCTGGAAGGAGTCAAGGAAGAAGACCTTATGGTGACAATGGCAGGAGCAATGCACAAACAACTGAATCTTCATCTCAGGCACTGGTGGCTCAAGATGGTCTAGGAGGCTATGACTGGAGCAATGATTTTGAAGTTGAACCAGTCAACTATGCTTTGATGGCAATCTCTTCATCAAACTCATCAAGTTCTTCTGATAGTGAGGTACAAAAATGTTCTAAATGTCTTGAATCATTTAAATGTCTTCAAAAGAACTATGATACTGAGAGAGAAAAGCATAACAAAGCCAAACTAGAAATTAGGGGTTATGAGATAGCCTTAGAGTCACTAGAAGCTAGAATTCTTGGACATGAAAAGAATGAATTAGCTTGGGGTGAGAGATATGAGTTTCAAAACTATGATCTTAAGTGTAGAGAAATAAAAATTAACAACTTAAATCTGGAATTAGAAAAGGTTGTTAAGGAAAGAGATGAATTGAAACTCAAGATTGAAAAATGGGAAGGGTCATCAAAGAATCTCACTAAGATACTCAATAGTCAGATGAGTACTCATGATAAAAATAGATTAGGATTTGGCACACAAATGGATGATTTGAGTAATAAATCTGAAACTGATAGTGAGAACAGTTTGATTGTTTTTGAGGTAAGATCTAGTGATGAAGAGAGCACACTAGCAAATAATAGGTTCACTAAAGCAAATAAGTATCATGCCGTTCCCCCTCCAATTATAGGGAACCCACTAACCCCAAGAGCTGATATATCATTTGCAGGACTAGATGAGTATGCTTTTAGAAATAAAATCATAGAGTCTAAGATAACTAAAACTAACAAGAGTGTAGGTAACACAAATGAAGCAACTATAGTAAAACCTAAGTCTGTCAATGAAACAGTTGTGTCTAAGTCAAAGAATAATAGGGATGAAGTCATCATTGAGGATTGGACCTCGGATGATGAGGATGATGTGTGTGTTGTCAAAACTGTTAGTTCTGTTAAGCCTAATGTGACTCAAGCTGTTAGGAGTCAAGCTGATAAAAGTGGTCAAACTTCACAAAAACAAGGGATTGGTTTAAGAAAGTACATAAAATAAAAGCTTGTTTTGTTTGTAAAAGCACTGACCATTTGATAAAAGACTATGATTTCTATAAGAGTCCTGAACCTAGTGTTAAGAATGTAGTCATTACTGGGGAGAGGGTAGTCAAACTAGTTTGGGATTATGGCAAAAGGGTAAATCACTAAAACTTTTCAAAAAAATTAAAATACCCTCATACAAAAAGGACCTTTAACCCATCAGTAGTACTAACCAAAGCAGGTTTAGTTAATACTGATAGATCAAATGTTAGTACTGTTAGGTCTATTAGTACTGTTAGGCCTATTAGGCCTGTTTATACTGTTAGGCTTGTTAGTACTGCTAGGCCATTGGCCTAAAAAATAGCACAATCTAATAGTGTTATTAGACCAAATCACCCAAGATTGGACATTGTAAGACCAAAAGCCTCAAACTCACCAATCAAGAGGTCTTACTTTACCCAACCAGTTTATAGACCCAAAGACTTAAAACCTGATGTGAAAACTTTTGGGGTTAAAAATATGACTACTGTTGGGACAAGGGCAGTAGTTAGTAAGGGTAAGGTGGAAAATGTCATTAAGAAGGCTAAATGGGTATGGAGGCCAAAGATGAATTACCAGGATCATGTGTACAAATATAATGGCTCTTACATGCTCAAGAAGTTTGAGTATGTAGACCCAAAAGGGATTTCCAAGTCAGTATTGACTTGGATCCCTAAGAGATACTAATTCTCTTACCTTTTGTGCAGGGCAATCCAGAGATCTTGTTACAGGATCATGCAGTGGTGGATAGTGGTTGCTCTAGCCATATGACTGGCAACAAAGCTTATCTTTCAGACTATGAAGATTTAAATGGAGGCTTTGTGGCTTTTGGAAGTGATCCCAAAGGAGGTAAAATAACGGGTAAAGGTAAAATCAAAACTGCTAATTTAGACTTTGATGATGTTTACTTTGTAGATGAACTTAAGTTTAATCTTTTCTCTGTCTCACAAATGTGTGACAAGAAAAATAGTGTCCTTTTTACTGAGTCTGAATGCCTTATCTTGTCTCCTAGCTTTAAGCTTCTTGATGAAAGTCAAGTTGTTCTTAGAGCTCCTAGAAAAGATGGTGTGTACAGCTTGGATTTAAAGAACATTGTTCCTTCTGGAGGTATAACTTGTTTATATGCAAATGCAACAGCAGATGAGTCTAAATTATGGCACAGGAGATTAGGTCATGTAAATTTCAAAAATATAAATAAACTTGTTAAAGGTCACCTAGTTAGAGGTTTACCTTCAAAAGTTTTTGTGAATGACCACACTTGTGTTGCCTGCAAGAAGGGTAAGCAACATAAGGCCTCCTGTAAGGCCAAGTTAGATAGAATCATCAGAAAGCCCCTAGAATTACTTCATATGGACTTATTTGGACCTGTCTCTATAGAAAGCATCAACAAGAAAAGGTACTGCTTGGTTGTGACTGATGATTTCAGCAGATTTAGTTGGGTATTTTTCTTAGCTACCAAGGATGAAACATCTGAAATCCTTTGTAATCTTATCATAGGCTTAGAAAAACAATTGAATCATAATGTTAAAATCATTAGATGTGATAATGGGATAGAGTTTAAGAACTATGTTTATATTGAATTGTGTGCTAAGAAATGAATCAAAAGGGAGTTTAGTGTAGCTAGAACTCCACAGCAGAATGGTGTTGCAGAAAGGAAAAACAAGACCATTAATTGAGGCAGCTAGAACTATGTTAGCAAGAATCACTTTTACCTTTCCTTTTTGGGCAGAGAGCTAGTTAATACTGCTTGCTATGTACTGAATAGGGTATTAGTGACCAAACCTCAAAATAAAACACATTTATGAACCTATTAATAGGTAAATCACCTAAGTAGTAGTTTTATGAGTCCTTTTTGGGTGCCCAAGTTTTTTTGTGACTATTTGAACACTTATATTTGTAGGCAAATTTGATGGGAAATCTGATGAAGGTTATTTGCTCGGATACTATACTCTAGTATAATGTACTTTAGAGTTTACATCAAAAAAGGACCAAAAGGGTAGAAGAGAATCTGCACATTCATTTTACTTGAAGATCATACACAAATTATTGTGAGCAGGAACTGGTCCAAATTGGATGTTTGATATTGATCTTTCTCACCATTAATGAATTATATCATGTTAGTGTAGAAAAATCAGGTTATATGGATGCAGGTACACAAGATTCTTATGTTGCAGGTTCATCAGGAAAAGATAAAGGACTTACTTAGGAATACATACTGCTTCCACTACAACCTCATAGGACAAGGTTTCCAGTAAAGGATGTTGTTCAGGATGGCTTAAGAACAATTTGAATATGCTTCTACAGGACAAGATAAATACAAGATTCAGAATGTAGTTTTGATAAGAAGGACTAAACATCAGATGCACAGAAAGATGAAAAGTCTGGCAAGATGGAACTGAGAATGATGGTTACTTAAGATTGGTTGCTAATGCTATAAATGATGAATCAAAGACAAGCCTTTGAAGAAGAAAAGAGGAGAATTGCATCTCAAAAGAAGGCAGCTCAAGCTACCAGTACTAACCAACTTAGTACTGATAGGCCATTTGTTAGTACTGATAGATCATTTGTTAGTACTGATAGGTCTAACACACCTAATGTTAAGTATGCTAGTACTTCTACAGGTGAAATGCTGATGAATCAATCATTTGTCTATATTGGTGCAAATTACCTATTGTTTGCAAACCCCATCTATAATCTTCCTTAATGATGATTTACCTATTGATCCAAATATGCCTGACTTAGAAGATGCTTCTGATACTCTCCCAAATGATGGAATATTCAATGGAGCTTATGATGATGATGAAGATGTGGGTGCAGTGGCTGATTTCAACAACATGGATAACACCATTGCTGTCAGTCCTATTCCCACACTCAAACTTCTAAGTATCATCCAACTAGGACACAATTCTAGGAGATCCTTCATCAACAGATCAACACAGAGGGAAGAATTTTTAAAGGCTTCTTAGCACAATAAGCCCTTAGTAAGTTACATTCACAAACAAAATTGAAACACAACCACAAGGATCATCAGAACTGTTGTTTTGGCATGTTTTCTCTCTTAAGAAGAACCAAGACTATATCACAAACCTTAAGGATGAAAGCTGGGTTGAGCATGCATGTGGAATTGCTCCATAGTTCAGTTATAGTAGGTTTGGATACTTGTAGATTTTACCTTTTGGATAGAAGGGCATATTGCGCAATAAGTGGGTTTTCAGAACAAGAGAGATAAGAGAAGCTTTGTTGTGAAGAGAATAAGCTCAGACTTTAGTTCAAGGTCATAGACACGAAGAAGAATAGACTATGATGAGTGTTTTTGCACCTGTTGCTAGTATTAGAGGCAATCAGGCTGTTCTTAGCCTTTGCAACATATATGGGATTTCTTGTCTATCAGATGGATGTTAAAAGTGCTTTTCTCTATGACACAATTGAAGAAGAGGTGTATGTTCACCAAACTCCAGGCTTTGTTGATCCTGCTCAACCAAACAAAGTATATAAGGTGGTTAAAGCTCTTTATGGTATACATCAAGCTCCTAGAGCTTGGTCATGGAGACACTCTCTTTCTTTTCCTGCTGGAGAATGGTTTTTAGAAGAGGTCGCCATAGACAAAAACCTTGTTTATCAAGAAGATTAGTAGTGACATTATGTTGGTCCAAGTCTTTGTGGATGACATCATATTTGGCTCTTAATAGAATTCTATGTTGTACTGAATTTGAAGAAGTATGCATAAAGATTCCAGATATGTTCCAATGGGGAGAGCTTACATTCTTTTTGGACTACATGTGAAGCAAAACCTGATGAATCATTTCATTAGTAAAGCAAGTATGTAGCTGGACATTCCTTAAGAAGTTAATTTTTGCCTCCATTAAAACAGCTACTACTCTTATTGAGTCAAACAAACCCTTGGTTAAAGATGAAGATGGTGTAGAGGTAGATGTGCATGAATACCAATCAATGATTGGTTCCCTGATGTATTTGACTGCATCAAGGCCAGCCATCATGTTTGCTGTCTGTGCCTGTGCAAGGTTTCAAGTCATTCCAAAAGCTTCCCATTTACATGCTGTAAAAAGGATCTTTAGATATCTCAAACATCAACCCAAACTAGGGTTATGGTATCCTAGGGATTCCCCTTTTGAACTAGAAGCTTTCTCAGATAGTAATTATGCAGGAGCCAGTCTTGACAGGAAATCAACAACTAGTGGATGTTAATTTCTTAGTAGAAGAAGACTCATATCTTGGCAGTGCAGGAAGCAGACAATTGTGGCAAATTATACTACTGAGGCAGAATATGTTGCAGCTGCTCATTGCTGTGGGCAAGTACTATGGATACAAAACCAACTGATGGATTATGGCTTTAACTTCATGAACACCAAAATCTATATTGACAATGAGAGCACAAAGAAGTCAACAGATTTTGTTACTCCTACAAAAGCTTCAAGGGAGGCTCAAGAAGAAGAAATCAGTCCTACAATCTTAGAGGCAACTAAAACATTGTCAAAGGTTGCTTCTCAGGGTGTTAGTAAGGAAAAATCAACTGATAAGGGCAAGAGATATAGGAGGAGAGCAAGGTCAGTAGCTAAGAATATTAATATTGGATTGGATGCTGAAGAAGAGATTAATACTGGTGTTAAAGATGTTAATACTGGTAGTACTAAAGTTGATTCTGGTACTGCTAGTAAAAGGGGTCAAAGGGAAGGAAAGGCTCTAATGATTGAAGAGGATATCCATGCTACTCCAAACTAAAGAAAAATGAGACAAGAGGAAGCTGGATTGGTAACCACCACCCCCTAACAAGAAGAAGATTGAGTTGAGCGAAGAGTGCACAAGAAGATTCAGAAACTGATAAAGAGGAATTAGTAGAAGCTATGAATCCTACTCCTTTGACTATAAAATCTGATAGTGTGGTAAATTGGAAGATATTTCAGCAAGGTCAAAGAAGTATTTATCAGATAATAAGAGCAAATGGAGCTGATACAGTCTACATTAGCTTTGGAGTTATGGTTAAAGACTTCATAAGAGAATATCTTATAGAGTTGTACAGGTTGGTTATGCAGAAGTATGGAACAAATAGACCTGAAGATGCTTATGACAGAGTGATTTGGAGTGATCTTAGGACTATGTTTGATCTACCTCTTAATGAAGTTGCTATTTGGAGCTTACCACTTCAACAAAAGATGGTTAGTTGGAGGTATTATGATAAATGTGAAGTACATTGTTTAACTTTGGAGGCATGCACTATATATATGTTAGCGGATAGAAAATATCCATTGTCAAAAGATGCTTGCCAAGTGATGCTGAAAATGAAGCTTCTAGATGGAAAAATGAATGAAGTTTGTTATAAACTTTTGAAGATGATTAAGAAGCAAGCTGGGATTAGAAAGTGATAAAGTTATCAATAGCAGTGAGTATGTTTTTAGAAACTGTGGACTACATATGGAAGTGAGAAGGGTTTGGGTGTTGGCTAACCACCACACAACAAATGGTTATCAGTTCACCATGCTTAATAGGCATAAGGACTGGCTAGTCCAAAGCAAACGGCTTTGGTAAAGACTTCTCAAATCCGTTGATGGCTGGTAGTTTGCCAAAAACTATAAAGCCAACTTAGTTGGATGTTGCTGTGTAGCTGTGAAGAGAAGACAAAGACTAAAAGACAAAGTATGATCTGGTTTTTCAAAGAACATCAAACAGATCATCACTCAAGAGAAGCTAAGGACTTGAAGACATGCTTGGATATAATTCTCAAAAGCCCAAACTAAAGACAACTGAAGAAACTTGAAGTTAACAAGTGAAGTTCAAGTTTAGGGGAGGATTGTTAGGAATTTTGTATAACAGACTTAATTCTGTTAGTATTATAGTTAGTTCTGCTAGTATAATAGTTAGTACTGGTAGAAGGTTTATCATAGTTAGTACTGGCAGTATTAAATAGTTAATACTGTTTATGTAATAGTTAAGTCTGCTTACGCAGAAATTAGTTAGAGTTAAAGATATGCATGAGATATCTTAGGAAAAGATATGCATTATCTTTATACGCGTTTTGTAAAGCCCATTAGGGTTTCCTTAGTCTATAAAAGGATCCCTAGGCATAGTTAGTAGACATAGTTCTACAGAAGATCATAGAGATCGAATAGTAATCATAGTTTGTAATCTGTAACCTAGGCAGATTCAAAGTTCAATATAAAAGTGTTTTGATTGTGTTCTTCTTTACATTATTGATTAAATTCCGCGTAATCAATAGTGGTTGATCATTGTTTCATCATTGTTACTTTAGATTTATCTAAGGCAACAAACCCTTTACAAGCTAAAGGTTAAGATCCATTAAGCAAAGGGATCCTACAAATGAGTTATGTGATTATATGTGTTTATATGCATTTATGTAGATTATGTGAGAAATTGGTAGTCAAACTATTGAGTGTGATCATCTCAATGAGATTGGAATGGTGGTGAGATTGGTTGAATTCATTTCGTTCACTTTTGGTGACAAGGAAATGATTTTGTGATTTCAGCGTCTTAGTGATTTATCGTGTAAGTATTATTACATATACGTATTTATGTGTTAGTAATGTTAGGTATGAATAGGTGTTAGTAGTTAGAATAAGAATGAAATGTGAATTTCTATTTTTGGAAAGTTACGTTAAAATAAAAATGAAAAGTTTTTTATTTTAAAATTCTAGTAAATTGCGTTTACGCAAAAAGGTATACTCAAATAAGCTTAGGTTTTTATAAAAACTTAAGGTAATGCAAATAATTAATTAATTAATTAATTAATTAATAAATATATAAGAAATATATATAAAGGGGAAATCGGCCAAAAAGAAAGGCAGAAGAAAAAAGGAAAACAAATCTTACTCTAATTAAAATTGGTAAAAGATATATATCCTAAACCTTTTTGTAAACCTTATAAATACCAAAAACCCTTCAGGGAAAGAAAGGCTCTAATGGTTGAAGATGACATCCAGGCTACTCACAAAACTAAAGAACAAAAGAGACAAGAGGAAGCTGGATTAAAAGAGGCTATAAAGTTGCAAGCTCAATTGATAAGAAGTTGCAAAGCAAATTCAATTGATAAAATGATAGCTAAAAGAGGCAGAAGAGGAAGCTATTAACTGAACAACAAAAGTAAAGAAAAGCTCAAGTACAATTTTGAAGCATAATTATAAACCGAAGAAGACTGGGATGCTATTAAGCCAAGCAAGAAGCAAATCAGAGTTTGGCAAAAGAAGTGTTGGGAAATGATTTGCCTGAACAAGATTTTGCAAAAAGAATGGTAGAAATGATGAATCAAAGAAAGAAACACTTCGCAGAGGAAAGAGCTAAGGCAAAGAGAAACAAACCCCAATGTTGTGTGGTGGTTAACTGATAACCACCACACAACATACCCCATTGGGGTGTAAAATTCTATTTCCAAAAAGTTAATTTACCCTCAGTAACATACCCCAATGTGGACTATTTTGGAAACTGTGGACTATTTTTGGAAACTGTTGGCTAACCACCACACAACAAATGGTTATCAGTTCACCATGCTTAATAAGCATAAGGACTGGCTAGTCCAAAGTAAACGGCTTTGGTACAAACTTCTCAAATCCGTTTAAGGTAGAGCAGTTTATCAAAACTGAATGGGTAATCAATGCACCAGGAGTATTGCACTAAAAGAGCATTTGGCAACTTCAGAGCAAAACGCTATTTGATAAAGACATAATCAAATCCGTTATAGGCAGTTAGTATTGCCAAAAACTATAAAGCCAACTTAGTTGGATGTTGCTGTGTAGCTGTGAAGAGAAGACAAAGACTAAAAGAAAAAGTATGATCTGATTTTTCAATAAACATCAAACAGATCATCACTTTCAAGAGAATCAAAGGACTTGAAGACGTGCTTGGATAATAATTCTCAAAAGCCAAACAAAGACATCTGAAGAAACTTAAAAGTTAACAAGTACGTTCAAGTTTAGGGGAATCGTATAGAAATTTGTATAACCGACATAATTCTGCAGAGTATGAAATAGATAAAGTATACTGGTAATAGGTTATCACAGTTAGTACCGGCAGTATTATATAGTTAATACTGATTATGTAATATATAAGTCTGCTTTGTCACGCATAAATAATTTAGCAGTTAAAGAATATGCATGAGATATCTTAGAAAAGATATGCATTATCTTATATACGGCGTTTTTTAAAAGCCCATTAGTGTTTCCTTAGTCTATAAAAGATCCTAGGCATAGTCAGTAGATATAGTTTCTACAGAATATCATAGAGCTCAAATAGTAATCATAGTTTGAAATCTGTAACCTAGGCAATTCAAAGTTCAATATAAAAGTGAATTGATTGTGGTTCTTCTTTCTACATTATTGGATTACATCCGCTATCAATAGTGGTAGAACATGATTCATCATTGTATAGCTTTAGATTTATCTAAGGCACAAAACCCATTACAAGCTAAAGTTAAGATCCATTAAGCAAAGGGAACCCTACACGTTTTTCTTACGTTTTCGTCCGTTTCTTACGTTTTTTCATCCGTTGTATAATCGTTTTTCGTCCTTTGTTTCTAACGTTTCAGTCTGATTTTTTTACGCTTTTCGACTAGATTTTTATGTTTTACGTCCGTTATTTTGAACATTCTTCCGTTTTTTTACGTTTTCCGTCCAGTTTTTTTACGTTTTCGCCAGTTTTCCTACGTTTTTTTTGTTTTCTTACGTTTTTCGTCCTTGTCCTTACGTTTTCATCCCTGTTGTCATACGTTATCGTCCGGTTTTTACTTTTTTTTTTCGTCCGCTTTTTACTATATCGTTTGGTTTTTTTATGCTTGTCCGTCCGTATTTTACTTTTTTCGTTCGTCTTTTTAAGTAATCGGGCCTTTATTTAACGTAATCGTCCATTTTTTTACGATATCGTCTGGTTTTTTATGTTTTCGTCCGTTTTCTACGTTTTCGATCGTTTTTACGCATATCGTAGTACCGTTTTTTACGATTTCTCCATTTTTTACGTATTTCGTGTCCGTTTCTTCGTTTTCCGTCCCGTTTTTTATTTCTTATACGTCTTTTTTTTTTACGTTTTCGTCCGTTTTAACGTTTCGTACGTTTTTTTACGTTTTCGTCCGTTTTTTACGTTTTCGTACATTTTTTTACTTATTCGTAAAAAAAGAAATGCGCGGAAACGGACGAAAACAAAACAAAACCGTAAAAAAACAACGAAAACATAAAAAACCAGACGAAATCGTAAAAAAACGTACGAAAGCGTTAAAAAAGGACGAAGACGTAAAAAACGGACGAAAACGAAAAAACGGACGAAAACTTAAAAAACTAGAGGAAAACGTAAGAAACCAGGCGAAAACGAAAAAAACGAGCGAAAACGTAAAAAACAGACAAAAATGTAAAAAAACCAGACGAAATCATAAAAAAACGGACATAATCGTAAAAAAGCGTACGAAAACATAAAAAAGGAGCTAAAACGTAAATGTTAGTGCAAATATTACGATATTTAATCTATACGATTCCTTTATGTTTTGGTGATAACAAACATGTAACCTGTAATACATAACGTAAAGTACGCATGTTACTCGTAATCACAAATCATCAATGCATACATATCAACAACACAAAAGTATTTTGATGTAAATCACATAAGGTATGTACAAACAAATTAAACTTGTAGGATGATCAAAGAAAAATATTTTTTTTAACCATTACATTTCTACAAAAGTATTTTTTACAAAAATAAATAAACACAAAATACTTTTTGTTAGATATTAGAAAAAGACTCGGTCACCCAGTGTATTTAACTGTTTGTTAATAGCTCGTAGTTAATAGTTTAACGTATGACTTTCGGTAATTAACCGGGTACTAATACCCAATTTATTGTAAGTACTATATATACCTCTTCCATGTTTGGAAGAGGTAGCTAGTTCATTTTATACATTTTCATTTAACACATAGTTTCTCTCTTGAAAAACTCTCTTATGTGTTTCTCTCTCTAGAAACTAGCCAAATCCAAGAATCGAACCCGTGTTATGATTTATGATATACCACACAAGCTTATATATAAGCTTCTAATCTCTTAAAGGCTTATAAATGAGCTTAATAAACAGTGTTTAAGAGACAAAAGTTTAAATGACAAGAATTTAGGAAAAACAAGTAAATTGCATACAAATAAATGACAAGAAATTTAAAGACAGAAAATTCAAGTTGCAATGTATTAAAAAGACAGTATTAAAGGGTTACAAATTAAGTTACAAGCTTTTGCCTTGAAACAAAAATCCAACACACTTTTTACATTGAACTATACTAAGCTTGTTTATACTAAGTCTTGATGCTTGTTGTGTGCTTCTTTGTTGAGAGGCTTCAAGCCTTGTGCTTGTTGTGTGAGAGAGATGTCCAAAGTGATCTTGGCCTTCAATTCTTTCTTTGTGCCCAAGGGTAAAATCACAGCCCTCTATTCCTTGTTTTTTTTCTTGAACCAATAGACTTCAAGGGGATTGCCAGCGTGTATGAGAGGTGGGGAAGGGTGGAGAGTGATGGGTTTGGACTGAGGTTACAGGGGTGAGGGTTTTTGGGGATGGGTGAATAGTACCCTTTTGGTTTTGGTGGGTAAACACGTTGTTCTGTTTAATTTTGGGGCAGGGGAGAAGGTTTGGGTGATGGACAAAAACAGCCCCTCAAGTTGTATGTATTTATTGCAAGAAAGGTCCTTGTGAGGTATAAATGTTCTCATGATTGTGTGAATGGTTGTGTAGATCTTGTTAGTTAAGGTTGTGTAGCTCTTTATGCTATATATTGTGAATGTGGTTATATTGTTAGCATAGGCGTTAGCTATTGTAAACCTATTATCGCCACTTCTCATATTGCGTTAAACTTGATCGGGTAATTGATACAAAAGATCTAGTACGAAAACCTCTTCTGGTGGCGGTCCCATAACTCAGGCGGCCCCTTGATATACTTGGCGGCCCCCATATATATATGGGACCGCCGGTAGAAGAGTGATGTAATCTTTGATCTTAAAGTTTTTAAATGAAAATGTATTCACCCCCTCTACGGTTTCCACAATTGGTATCAGAGCAAGGTTGCTCTAGTTTTCAAAACAAATAGTTTTTAAAATATAATACGATCCATGTATCAAATTACCAATGTTTGGGGGACTAAATATGGAAAGTGTTTTGTTGTTTGATTCGTACTAGTTTTGTTATTAAATATACTTTGTATACTAGCTTGAAGGAAAATTTTCTCAAAAGAACTTGAAAATGTCAACTTATGTTTGTCTAAGTCGTAAGAGTAGAAATGATGTCTAAAACATGAAATTTATGTGCTGGAATAACTTTTTAAAATCCTATGTTCTATAGTTAAGTTCCAAAATGATTTTGAACAAAAAACGTGTTTTGGGGTCACTGGTGGCGGTCCCATAAATGTTCGGGCAGCCCCAAATATATCTGGGGGGCGTCACATTTATGTGGGCCGCCTGTCTATTTCGTCAGTTTTGGCAAACTTAGAAAAATCATATAAAATCAACCGTAAGTCCGTAGAAGTCGTGACACCCTCCATTTCAAAGATAATTGAGCCTAGTTTCATTTAAAAATACTTCTAAGTCTTTATTCTAAGCTTAAGTCAGTCAGAAATGCAAAATACTACATAGTGGTCAAAACTATATGTTTCGGTTTGACGTAAAACTTGTAGTTTACCTTTTCTTTCAAGTCGAGCATTTCTAGTCAACTTATCCTTGAAAACATTGATATTGATTAATTTTTAAAATGGGAAGGAAACTATTTTTGTTTTCAAATAAAATCAAGCTATGTATACATCGTTATATCTAATACACAAAACGACGACGAATATCCTTATGTGTATGCTAGATGATTATGTGTGTTTAACTTTTGCTTCAACTCTGTTAATAGATATTAATAAGTAATTGGTATGTGCTATTTTACACATACCTTTTACCATGAAAAACTACCCAAAAGACCAAAAACATAATAAAAATTGCAAATATATGCTTGTTTTTGTGTTTATGTATATGCAGGTACGGATATTAAAGAAATGGACAAAAAAAAGACAAAACGAACAAAAATGAGCACGAGAATGAAAGAGCGTGAAAAAACCGAGGCCGAAGGCGTACCCTTACTCTACGGACCAACCCGGGCTCATTTTATTAACCCGGGTTAGCCCAACTCCTAATCTAAACAAGCCATAATCCCTAAATCCCTTAAAGGCCCAAATACAATTATGAAAACCCCTTATAACCCTAACCGGCCCAGCAGAATATCCATGCCCAAAACATTTTTATAAAACCCAAGTTAAACGTTTAATAACCCAGGTCAACACCTCCAAAAATAGTTACTGTACATCTCTTTCACAAGTTTTCCCTCAATTTTCACCCCCACTCACCACGAGCAGGGTAAATCCACGACGTACACATACTCCCATGCTTCTAGAAGCAATTGCTGACACCACTGACACACTTGGAAGCCACGCTGGCAATCCCCAGCTTAATGATTGGTTAAAGGGACGTGTAAGCAATCCAACGGTCAAGATGATGTGATTTGAAGACAGTTATTGATCGAAGGCTGAGATTAAAGCAAGAGGAGCGTCTCAAGGGGCTAGAATTTTCCTCACTTCACTATAAATAGATGATGGATCACACAGCTTAAAGCATCTAAGAGTAGGGTAGTATAGTAGTTTAATTGTAGCTTATTTTTAGCTTATTATTGTTTTCTCAATGTAATTTCCTTTTAAAAGAAGTGTAATCTCTTTTGAAGTTAATAAAATTCTGTTTTTATTTAAATTGTTCCTTAAAGTCTGTTTTATTATCAAGCAATTATGGTTTTAATGTTTTAGATATAAGCTCAATAAGCTCATTTAAGCTCATTAACTTCAAATCTGTTGCTTATTCAGCTAAGCCTTCTAAAGCTTAGCTGAATAAGCCAAATTACTCTCAAAGTACCATAAATTGTTGAATTTAAACTTTTGGAAGATAAGCTGGCAATGAAAGAGCTTATAGGGTATTTTTAGATTGCTTATTCAATAAGATGGGTAGGTTAGAGCTTAATAGGATTTTATTACTCCTCTTTTGAGCAAGGAGTTGAGGTATTTTCTATTTCTTTTCAAATCAAAACTGCTTATTATTCTACTTTTGCTTATTGATCTGTTTTCTTATTATGTTTTATTATCATGCTCTTTGTTGCTTATTCTGTCTTATTTATGCTTAGTCAATTTTAATTATGCCTATTATGATGAGATTTTAGCTTATAAAAATCTGTTTTAGCTTAAACATGTATTTGAGAAAAATTAAGGGGTGTTTGGCATAAGAGGCCAAAATGGGTCAAATAAGGTCAAAAGTTGAATTTGGCTTTTGAATCAGCTTTAATCAGTTTAAACTTGTTCTTTAAGTATGTTGTTTTAAGTTTCAAAGTTTAGAAATCAAGTTTTTAAAACCGTGGTTAAAACTGTGTAGTCTAGGTTTAAGATATCAGTTTATTTGCATTAGATCTTCATTAGCAGTCTGTTGGTATTGTTTTCAAGTATGTTTAGTCTATAAATGCAGTAGAAAAGAATAAGTTTAAGTGAGCACTGGTCTTGTGCATTTTAGAGCCAGAACTGCTTAAAGTTCTTAGTTTCTATTTTGTCCAAAAGTCCATTTTTCATAAGCCAATTTAGATAAGCTAAAGTTAGTTTTAAGGACTTAAATTTGTTTGCATAAGTTCCTTAGGATACAAGTTTGATCTGTTTTTGGTTTTTTAGTTTTTAAATTCTCCTTTTCTAGCTTAAATTTAAAGGCTTAAAAAGCCATTTTGTCTTTCCTTTAACTTGATAAAAATCAGCATGTGCTGTGTGAAATCTGTTTAAGGTTTAATGAGCTTTTCAGCTTAACTTTTGAGCTTATCTTTGCTTCTAGTTGCTTATTAGGAATATAGGATTAATTAAGCTCTGCTTATTAAGTATTTTGAGTGCTAATTGGGATTAGAAAAGCATTTGCAGCTTTAAGATAGTAAGCTAGCAGTACTAACTCTTAGTTAGTACTGCTAAGCCTTATGGTGCTATTTCAGCTTATTTGGTTGGCTTATTATATGTCCCTAGTACTTATCTGAGTAACTTTTAGGATTAGTTTCAGCTCATTAGCTTTTAGTTGCTTTTCGAGTCGTTAGAATATTAGCAAATCTTCACTTAGTGTAATCTTGCTTTAAGCCAAAACTGACATTTTTTTGAAGCTTATTTTCAGCTTATATTCGATTTCTAAAAAAGGTTGCTTTTCAAAAAGTGCTTATTTTTAGCTTAAGTTCAGATTTCAAAAAGAGAAATTAAAAAAAAAATGTTTTTTTTCAAAAAGAGATTGCCACAGGTTTCGAACCTGTGACCTCTCCCTTCAAACACCAACGCCTCACAACACACACTCTAAACCAACTCGCCCTTGGGACTTTTTCATACATTTTTTGCAACATTAATTCCTTATAGACATTTTTCAGTTTAGCTTATTCGAGCTATTTGGCTTATTTTCTGCTTATTCTCTTAAGCAACTTTGCCTGTTCTTATTTTTCTTACATTCTTCATATTCATAAGTACTTTCCTTAATTTTTCTAAGATTTTTAGGTTTAGTTTACTATTTTTAATTAATTTTCTAGATTAAACTAGTTTTTAATTCATAATAAAAAATATAAAAGTAAAAAAAATATTTTTTTTTCTGAAAATTTTATTTTGTCATTTAGGATTTATAAAAATTAGATTTGAAGTTGTACGGTTTAAATTTGCTTTAGTTGCTTAAATGTCGCGTTTTTAATTTCCATTTACGTTTTTATGCTTACGTGTTTAATTGTCGTTGTTTTTTTTACTTGTTTTCATGCATTAATTTACTTGTCATTTACATTTAGTAGGATTTAGATAACCATATCAAAAATCTTTTAAACCATTCGAAACGCGCGATCACGAACTTAGCCGATTCTCAATTCACGCTTCGTCGAGGGAAAACGACCCGGGAGGTTTTTAAGACAACTTTGGTTAAAAGTTTATTTCTTAAATCCGACGGAAAATACTTACTATACTATAATTGTTTACATCCTTATATACTTATATTATATATATAGTGTGTTTGGGCATAATCAATTTTTGGCGCCGTTGCCGGGGAAGTGTGTTACGATTATCGTGTTTCGTTCGAAGATTAGTGTTTTGAAGACC
Organism: Tanacetum coccineum; assembly: GCA_026074375.1. NCBI lineage: Eukaryota > Viridiplantae > Streptophyta > Magnoliopsida > Asterales > Asteraceae > Tanacetum > Tanacetum coccineum. The sequence continues at coordinate 48,556 of BQNB010035065.1, forward strand.
CTTCTTCGTGAAGTTATCGTTTTTCATTTGTGAATATTTTCTTAATAAAACCATAAAAATACAAAAATATTTTACACTTCTATTCTTATTTTTCTTTTATTTTTAAATATTAAAAAAAATAGTAATAATAATAACCGTTTGTTAATTGTCGTTTCGGCTCACCTCTAGGTTACGAACTATAAGGGAAGTTTAAGGCGGGTTTGATCCTAAGAACATCACCCAAAAGGAGAAGGGTTATTCTAAATAGCGCCTCGCGCTTACCAACTCCTCCGCTTTCTTGTACGTATTTTTAGAGAGCTACCGTGCACGTTTAACTTTCGGTTACCAAAAATATTTTTCTTTCTTATTTTAATTCCTTTTCTTATGAATAATTTTCAAAATCTAAAAATATTCTCCTTTACCCTCAAATCCGTTTAATTCTTTCTTCTTATCCTCTATATTGTTTAATTCTAATGACGTCATATTACCAACCTAGTTGCTACGGGTGTGGAGGTCCTTTAGACGGTTCGATTTGTCGACAATGTAATTGCGAAAGGTGTGGAAATATGCGTTATGGAGGAATTTGTTTTCATTGTAAGTATGATACAAATCCGAATTCTCTCAATTTTTCCGACCACCCTCCACAAACCCAGTACGAGACGAATATTTGTGAGTTATGTGGAAACGATGCTCATTTTGGTTACGATTGTCCACCTCAAGTTCCGTTTGTTTACAATCAGAACCCGTGTTTCGATCAAAACTTCAATAATAATTTTCCACTAACTTCACCAAATTTTTCACAACAAAATCTTGTTTGTGAAAACTACGGGGGTCCTCATGCGACTTATCAGTGTCAACCGATGAACCAAAATTTCAATTATTCTAATTATTCGGTTTTGACAAATATCAACCCCCGCAATTTTCCGTCACTCATCAAATTCCTTAAAAATTGAATAAGGATATAGTGCTAGAAATGGCAAAGCTAATAAAAAATAATCGAATCCTTTTTAATAGCAATATTTTTCCTTATGAAGAAATGAGTATGAGATTCTTATTGGCTAAGGAAAGAATTCTCAAATTAATTCAAGATTGGGACGAAAAGCAAATTAAATCATGGAGTTTTCCGGAATTGCTACTTCAACTTTTGAATTATTCACAAACTATTAATGAAAGTTTGAAACAACGTGAAGAAAAGCGTATTGAACGTAAGCAAGCGGCTAATCTAGCAGTTCAGAAAGAGTAGGAGGAGCAGGCAGCTCAAAGTTTTACTCTAAATTGGAATTTTCCTATGATTGACGATGATGAGGAGTATTCTATTCAATTTAAGGAATATTTAGAGAATTCGTCTAATGCAATCACACCCGACTTACCAACCGAGGAACCCGGTAACTCTCTAAGTATGGGGGACGAGCATCTTAGCACTATTCCGGAAACGAAATCAGACGAAGTAATAAAGTCTAGTGTTGAGGACCTTGTTCCAATCCCAAGTGAGTTCAAGGGAATTTCCGACGATATTTGTGATGTGCCATTTTGTGATAATGATCACTTTGATGAGGAATTTGGACTTATTAACTCTTTGCTTAGTCGAGATATTTCGATCACATCTCCTAAGATTGATTTTCTTCCCGAGGAGTTCGCCGGTGAACTCGATCTTATTGATCCAATTCTACCGGGAATTGATGAAGACGATTTTGATGAAGAATAAGGAGAAATTGATATTGATATTCTTCAAATCGAGGACGAAATTCTTCGTGAGAAATTATTAAATGTCAATCTTCTTATTGATAAGATCGAAGCATTGAATTTTACTCCTTCTATTCCTTTTGTGCTTGAATATCCCTCCTCTTCTCCTATTCCCGTTGTGGATAGTGACTTTCTTATAAAGGAGGTTGATACATTTCTTGTTCCGGAAGACTCGATACCGCCGGGTATTGAGAGTGATTTTGACTCGGAAGGGGATATCATTTTTCTTAACGACTTACTTAACGATGATCCTATTCCCGAGTATGAGCGTTTTACCTTCGACATTGAGCCTGATGCGCCCGTGATAAACAATTTTGATGAGCTTAATGAAGACAAATGTTTTGACCCAGGGGGAGGTGAGATTATTTTTTCCCCAAATGTTGAAGATGACGATTCCTTCACATTTTTCATTCGGACTTTTCTCCCGTTTCTCACCTACCCTGAGGATTCTCCTTTACTTCTCTCCACCGGGAGTGAAGACACCATTTTTGACTCCGGCATCTCCACTTAAAACTGGTGGCATCTCATCGGGATGGAACTTTCATGTGCTTTAATGTTTATCAAAACATTAAAGAAAGCCCGATTGAGATTTTTTCTTCTATTTGCTCCCCCATGGATAACTTAATTCGGGGTCGAGTCAAGCTCGTGACTCGGTTAACAAAAACAAGCGTTTCTATCTTCTTATCTATTTTCTAACATTTGATGTGAGGAGGCTCGCCTTTTCCTTTCTCGTGTTTTGTGTTTTGTGGTTTTATGTCTAGGATTTCCTGAATTTTGAAGACTCTCGTGATCTTGGTTTTGTCCATTCATACATTCGAGCTTCATATCCCCAGCTTCATATTGGGAATCCGATATCCAAATCTT